>CM031675.1:26247150-26319650 GCA_006182925.3 Reinhardtius hippoglossoides | reverse complement strand
CGCTGCCTGGCTCAAAGGCTGTGACGTGTCAGCACGTTTGAAGGAGAAATAACTGATTATCGATCATTGATTGGTTCCTAAACAGGATCAAGAAACAAATCATCGATTATCAGCTGATTTACTGAAGTTATAAGTGTCAAAGTTACACAGTACTCCAAATACTCAGAGTATTCGAGTATTCAGAGGGCTCCTTGTATTCATCAAAGCATCAGAGTATTTTGTGTAGTCAACGTATGAGTGCTGTGTACATCCAGAGAATCAACGTACACCATGTACACATAGTATCAGAGAACTTTGTGTACTCAGAGCATCAAAGTATTCTGAGTACTCAAGAGAAGAGAATACCTTATTCTCCTGAGCTTTATTTTGAAAAGCATGACACAGGAACACGTTTGTTTTCATTATATTTTCTATTTTATTTCATCTTCATCACATTCAAATCTTCCTCTTGTTTATTGATTTATTGGTTATTGATTCATTGATCAAGTGCTTGATTATAATATAATTTATATAAAATATTGATTCTATCAGTACAAACATTTAAAAATGAAATGACCTTTGACCTCACACCAGGATTCATGTGACTGAATCTGAACATTACAGATAAAATTCACTTTAACAGTAAAAAGACAAAACAAGACCAGACCAGACCACATCAGACCAGACCAGACCAGACCAGATCAGACCAGACCAGATCAGATCAGACCAGACCAGACCAGACCAGACCAGACCAGATCAGACCACTTGAACATCAGTTTCAGTCACATGAACAGTTGCTTGTTTCCATGGTAACAAGTAAAAACAGCACAGTTCTTAAATCACAGTTAAAACTCAGGAGAGAGACCCGCCTCCTTCTCCTCCCCCTCCTCCTCCCCCTCCTCCCCCCCTCTCTCTCCCAGCAGGACACACAGCTCCGTCAGTCTCTGCTGCATCTTAGGAATCCCAGAGAGCTGGTTCTCCAAACGCTGCTTCTCCTCCTGCAGAGACCACAACCAGGTTAGAGACCATAGACCAGAGGTTGGAGACCAGGGTCCAGATGTTAGAGACCAGGGACCAGATGTTAGAGACCAGAGGTTAGAGACCAGAGGTTGGAGACCAGGGACCAGATGTTAGAGACCAGAGACCAGATGTTAGAGACCAGATGTTAGAGACCAGATGTTAGAGACCAGAGGTTGGAGACCAGATGTTAGAGACCAGATGTTAGAGACCAGAGGTTGGAGACCAGATGTTAGAGACCAGATGTTAGAGACCAGAGGTTGGAGACCAGGGACCAGATGTTAGAGATCAGGGAACAGATGTTAGAGACCAGATGTTAGAGACCAGATGTTAGAGACCAGAGGTTGGAGACCAGATGTTAGAGACCAGATGTTAGAGACCAGAGGTTGGAGACCAGGGACCAGATGTTAGAGACCAGGGAACAGATGTTAGAGACCAGATGTTAGAGACCAGATGTTAAAAACCAGATGTTAAAAACCAGATGTTAGAGACCAGATGTTAGAGACCAGATGTTAGAGACCAGATGTTAGAGACCAGATGTTAGAGACCAGATGTTGCAGATCACAGAAAAACAGTCAGGTTTTGTTGAACTTGATTTATTTCAAATCTTTAAAAGTCACATGATTTGGTTTAGGTTATGGTAAGGGCCTAGGGAATGCATTATGCCAATGAATGTCCTCACTGAGATAGAAGTACAAATGTGTGTGTGTGTGTGTGTGTGTGTGTGTGTGTGTGTGTGTGTGTGTGTGTGTGTGTGTGTGTGGTGTGTGTGTGTGTGTGTGAGAGATGGTTTGATTTATGTACCTGCAGAGACAGACGGGTGGAGGCATCCAGAGGTTCAAACCTCCATCCTCCTTCTCCATCAAACTGAAGCAGGTGAGAGTGGTACTTCCTATTTGAGAAAAGAAGAAGAGGATCAGGGTGTGACTGCTGAGAGCAGCTAGGAGCTCTGCTGCCCCCTGCAGGACAGAAACAAAACTGCTGTATCTGAACCTTTTTAATATGGAAAACTGACCTTTGACCTTTAACGTCTGTTTGAAACACTGAGTCTCACAAACAGAACACGTTTCACTGTTTAAGTCAATCAATCAATCAATGAACTAATCAATCTGATACATACTGTGTGTGTGTGTGTGTGTGTGTGTGTGTGTGTGTGTGTGTGTGTGTGTGTGTGTGTGTGTGTGTGTGTGTGTGTGTGTGTACTGACCACAGGGATGGTCTGTGTGTGATTGAGAGCAGAGCTATCCCAGCATCCTTTGCAGCCTGGAAGATGTGTCCCTCCACGTCGATGCTGACAGCGCTCGTACATTCGTCCAACAAAGCGTAACGAGGGCTGGGCGAGAGACATTCACACCACAGGGAGAGAGTCAGTCAGACAAAAAGACAGAACCACAGAAACCAGTAATAAAACAGTGAGGGAATATTTACCAGTGGTAGAACATACGAGCCATCCCCATCCTCTGTTTCTCTCCTCCAGATAAGACGTCCTTCCAGTCGCAGACCGATTCCCAACCTGAGACACACACACAGTTTAGTGATTTAAACACAACAACAGGAACATGTTGGGAACTGTGAGGGGCGGAGCCTGTAGAGCAGCAGGGGCGGGGCCTGTAGAGCAGCAGGGGCGGAGCCTGTAGAGCAGCAGGAGGCCGGACATGACGTATAAACTCTGCTGTGGAAAGATCAGTGTTGTTGTTTACAGCTCGTCCACACCGGCGTCGGCCCTCAGCACCAGAAGATCTGGAACCTCCTCGTGTTTCCAAGTGGACGTCTTCGTCTTCTACGTGTACGGCTCCTCTTCTTCATCCTGAGATGTTTGTGTTCTTCCAGTTTTTCTTCTAGAAAATGTTCGGATCAGGTCTGAATACAGTTTCACACACACACACACACACACACACTGACCTTCCTCTCGGTCTAGGATGTAGACCAGGTGGACAGTGTGAAGAATCTCCTCCAGGTGTGAATCAGTGATTCCTCTCTGCACCATCTCCTCCACTGAGTCTGGATAGATCACCTGGTCCCTGAGGGTTCCCTCTGACATGTAGGGCCTGTAGAGTCCACACAAACATGTCATCTGAGCGCCACCATCAGTACTAGAGCAGAAGTGCATGGTGACAGATTTACCTCTGAGGGATGTAGAACATGTGCTGAGGTTCTGGACGATACAGAACTCCTCCATAAACAGGCCACAGTCCACTGAGGATCCTGAACAGAGAACTCTTCCCACAACCGTTCGGACCTGTGATCAAAACATTCATCCCCTCATCCACCTACACACACACACACACACACACACACACACACACACACACACACACACACACACACACACACACACACACACACACACACACACACACACACACACACACACACACACACACACTGTTTCAGTATGTTAATGAGATCAGACTCTAGCTGACATCTTGTGTTTCTTATATGACATCACATTCCCTCTGCCCCGGGCTGAGAGTGTGTGTGTGCGTGTGCGTGTGCGTGTGTGTGTGTGTGTGTGTGGTGTGTGTGTGTGTGTGTGTGTGTGTGTGTGCGTGTGTGTGTGTGGTGTGTTACCTGAATGTTGAGGCTGGACACCACCACGTCTCCGGTCGGTGTGATGATTGGCAAGTTCTCACAGCGAATCCCCTTCTCCACACTGATCACATGACCTGAAAACAACATGAGTCATGAGATGAGTGATTGGTTAATGATTGAACTGTGATTGGTTACTGTCCTGATTGTTAGTTTCGATGATCTTCAACTCAACACTGACCTCCAGTGGTCAGCATCGTGTTTACATCCATCATTATATGAGACACTTTTAAAACCCACCCTGTCTTTAATGTCTCCCTGATGACATCACTGAGTTCATTTTACCGGCACATCTAAATGAAGCTGAGGCTAAAGCTCCTGTCCTCTGACCTTTGACCTCAAACATGATGAAGGTCTGTCATGAGGACAAGGAACTGCAGGTGCCTCCTCTTCATCAGCTGATCTGATCTCAGCCTCACATTACGTTTAGACCAACCTCTGGTCTGCAGTAGTCCACAGACTCTGTGACCATGTTGGATCACAGCTCCGCCTCCTGGCGAGGCCTCTTCTTCTCTGTCGCCATTGCGACGGTAGATTCCCTGATTCACGTCTTCAAACACGTCCAACATCTCAGAGACTCGAGCTGTGTAACCCGCCAGCTCGGTCACCTGGAGACACACAGACACACTGACGTCATCACACGTGACCTCTTCATCACTGTCGCTGCCACCTCAACATCTCTATCAAACATAACACCAACGGAGGGCAGCAGAGAGGGGAGAGGAGAGAAGAGGAGGAAGAGGAGGAAGAGGAGTAGGATGGGTCACCTCCTTGTATGAGCTCATGATTCTCTCCACAGCGTCGGCAGCAGCGTTCAGGAGGTTCCTCGCCGTGGTGAACGCCTGCGTCCTCTCACTCACCAACTCTTCCTCCTTCATCACCATGGCAGCCTGCTTCACCTCCTCAGAGTCTGACCATCAGGGGTCAAAGGTCACACAGGTTATCATTACCTCTATGTTTATATTTTGATGAACCTTATTAATACACACAGAGAATCTTTACCATATTTGGAGTATCCTGTGGCGGTGATGATCGGCACAGCAACCATCACCAGGCCGGACGCGCTCCAAACATACTTCATGAGGAACTGTTCCAACATGACGTACCAGAGACGCTTCAACAGGATTTGATGGATCTGAGACGACAGAGATGAGTAGCTCCTCTGCAGCTGGGCCAGCTCCACCTACGAATCAAACACACCCACACTCAACATTAACGCCACAGACGGAGGTACTGTCTGCAGTTGTCCAACAGGGGGCGGGGCTATGTTTACCTTGTGTCCTCCATAGAATGCAATCTCCTCAGAGTTGGCGATGATGCGTGAGTGCATGTATCTCAGGTCTCCTTTCTTCTTCGCCTCTTCAGCAACCAGTTTCCCGAATCGAGGCGAACATGCACGCAGAACGTTGGCGGTGAACGCCACCACCAGGCCAGCGATGACGGAGGGCCAGGTGGTGTTTGCTCCTGCAGGAGGAAAGTCACAGTGACCTCTAGTGTTTCAGCAGTGACACTGACGCAGTGTGATGAAGTAGACAAACCTTTGGAGTGGGCGGCACGCAGCAGCGTGTAGCAGGTGACGACCACGTCCAGGATGGGTTTGGTCAGGTTGGAGTAGAGGTGAGCGACTGACGCTGAGAACATGACGATGTCTTCAGTGAGAGACTGGTCAGGGTTGGACAGACGACCGTCCATGTTGCTGACACCGTAATATGTCTGCAGAGACACAGGGACACCACAGTGCTGTGAGGCGTTCAGGAACACTTCAATTATTCCTGCTGTGTGTGTGCGTGTGTGCGTTACCTGGTTGGTAAAGTACAGCTGGTAGGAGTGGTTGACCAATCGGCTCCTGAACCTAAGTGCCAGCTGACCCTCCAGGAATCTAATGGTGCTGTTGATGAAAGTCGCAGGAACAGCGACGAGGAGCCACTTCGAGATCTGCAGCATGAACGCCTGAGGGTCCTTCTGCACGATACACCTGACGATCACACCTGCACACCATCAAAAACATTGATTATTAACATGTGGTACACCTGACGATCACACGGGGACAGACGGGGACAGACGGGGACAGACCGTCCAGAGCAGCAACGTAGATGGACAGGAAGGTCCTGGACATCAGAGTGACAGAGTGCAGGACCAACAGACCGACCTCTGGACATAGTAACCGAGGAAACAAAAGTTTCAACAGACGAGACAGTCTGAGGAGAAACTCCCTGTTGACTGACGGAGACCTGAAGACACAAAGAGACATCTGTCGTCATAGGAACAGGTCCATAATACGCACATACACATAATAAAACACACACATACACACCTGCTGTCACTCTTCTTTTCTCTGCTGTTCTCCTCAGAGGAAGTGACCACGCCTACAGCCAGGTTAGCTCCACCCGGCTGTTTACCTGCTGCACTTCTCTAAAAACAAAACAAACACACAGTTATATATACACAAAGTGTACATGTGTGTGTGCCTTTGTATGAGTTTGTACTTGTGTGTGTATGTGTATGTGTGTGTGTGTGTGTGTGATGTCTCACCTGTATCCTCCTCCAGACGTATGGGGACAGTTTTTTGACGGCATATGCGGCGAGCAGCACAGCCGTCAGCTTCCTGAGTCTGGAGCTCCGCCTTAACATTGGACAGTCCAGCTGCATCCTGTCAGAGACGTAACAGCTGACCAATCAGAGGACAGAAGCAGGAACAGCAGCGCGTCACAGGAGTCCGCTGAGGACAGCAGGGTCGTCGTCACGGAAACAACATGCTGACCTCCGAGTGTGAGGCTCCACCTGCACAGGTGAGACAGAGATCCTTCATCACATTGTATATATATACATACCATCAGTGACTGTATATAAAGACCATCAGTGACTGTATATAAAGACCATCAGTGACTGTATATAAAGACCATCAGTGACTGTATATAAAGACCATCAGTGACTGTATATAAAGACCATCAGTGACTGTATATAAAGACAATCTCAAACTCTCATCATCTCATCATCATTTGCTGATTGATTAATTGATCAGTGTTTATATATATATATATATTATGAAAAATAATCAGTTCATTGATGATAAAAAGTTGTTGATCGACTCATTGATTAATCTTCTGCAGACGTAACTATTATCATAAAGTAATGAAGTGGTAAAACGTCTGGTGGAAACCTATTTTGTAGTTGCAGAGTAACTTTTTGCAGACTGTCTAAGACTTTAGGACCTGAAACCTGAAACCTGAAACCTTTAGGACCTTTCTCTTACGTATTGACTGTCCAAGAACCCAATGGAAACGTATGCAAATCATTTTCCTGTTTCAAACTGCGCCTGCAGAACCAGTCTGAACTGGCTCAGACAGCCTCAGTTCTCCTCTATAAGACCCTGTTCTCCATCTTCGCTCTGAGATCCCTGTGACTCCCTGTGACTCCCTGTGACTCCCTGTGACTCCCTGTGACTCCCTGAGACTCCCTGTGACTCCCTGTGACTCCCTGAGACTCCCTGTGACTCCCTGTGACTCCCTGTGACTCCCTGTGACTCCCTGTGATTCCCTGTGACTCCCTGTGACTCCCTGTGACTCCCTGTGATTCCCTGTGACTCCCTGTGACTCCCTGTGACTCCCTGTGACTCCCTGTGACTCCCTGTGACTCCCTGTGACTCCCTGTGACGATCCTTTCTGCAGAAAGCCCCGATTCAAATACACAAAGACATATTTGGTGTTCCAGCCTCTTGTACTTTCAGATTTCCATCACAGTAACTTTTAGTCACTGATCTGTAGGATCTGTACTTGTGTGTTTATATTTTTCCCTTTCTTACATTTACCTGATCAATAAGAGCTGAAACCGTCATCCGTGTATTGATCTGTGTATTGGCAGGAAATCAATGATCTCTCACTGTTTACTGAAAAACTATCAAACCAAGAAACAATAATAATCCTAACTTGTGAACTTGTTTTAATACTGTCACATTAACTGATCCATACAAATAGTACTTTATCATGTGTTCTGTGTTCTGTGTATTAGTATGGTACTACTGTGTATTACTGAAGTACAACTGTAGTGTTACTGTGTATTACTGTAGTACTACTCTAGTATGAATGTTCATTACCGTAGTTTGCAGTATTGGTACTTTTACCTCAGTAAACTAGTTGATGTGGTAACGGTCTCTCCTTCGTCCTTCAGATGAAATCCCGGGGAACCTGTTGAGTGAAGCTCCGGTTCTCCGGTTGGTTAGCTCCGGTTGGTTAGCTCCGGTTGGTTAGGTCCGGGTTAGTTAGGTCCGGGTTAGTTAGCTCGGGTTAGTTCCCGTTAGCTTGGACCAGTTGTTCAGAGAGCAGCAGCCTCTCACAGCTGCAGCTCTTCACAGATTGAACATGTTAAATATCCGCTGCTGTACTTTAACCCAACGAGCCGGCAGCGGACACAACTAACGGAGCTAACGGAGCTAACGGAGCTAGCCGCTACCAGCAGGAACTTTGTGGTTCCTCTGACGTTAGCGTGAAAACATGCAGAGTTTTCCAGTTGAGTTCGGTTCCTCTGCTCCGGGTCTGATGTGTGTCCTCCACCAACCGGTCTCTAATGTCTCTGTCCTGCACCAACCGGTCTCTAAGGTCTCTGTCCTCCACTAACCGGTCTCTAATGTCTCTGTCCTGCACTACCCGGTCTCTTCTATCACTTTAACCTATGGACTGACGTTTAACTGAGACAAAGGTCACAGTGTTTACTTCAGAGGATCGGCCCTGTCCCATTCCTCCTCTCCTGCCCCCTACGTCCTGCACGGAGACCTTCACTACTCCCAGCACGTCACCTGACCGCTGGTAACCAGGGGTTAACAGTTAGTTACTGTATTATTACTATGTATTACTGTAGTATAAATAGTTATTAACTGTTAGTAACCAGCTGTTAACTGTTAGTAACCAGATGTTAACTGTTAGTAACCAGATGTTAATTGTTAGTAACCAGATGTTAATTGTTGGTAACCAGATGTTAACTGTTGGTAACCAGATGTTAGCTGCAGCGCCCCCTGTGGGTTTAGTCTGTGATGACACCTGCCTCCTGATTAACACTCCAAACTGAGTAAGCGTGTGCAGAGAAATCTTTATTCCAAAACAACATGTTAACAACATGTCAGTTATTTACATGAAGCTTTTTTCATTTTGAAGGTTCAGAAAGTTCGAAGTGGAAAAGTACAAATGACAAAAAGATAGAAAAAGATGTTAACAGACAGTTTAGAAACAAACACCAACTGTACAGTGCACCTGAACGCATCACAGCTGGTCCTGCACCTGAAGGGGACACAGATCATCATCATTACAAGAGTAACTAACAATAGTTACTGCATAGTACTGGTACTACAGTACTACAGGAGTACAGTACTGAGGACACCTTCTGTTGTTACACACACATTACCGTGATAAATAATAATTTGTATTATTTCAACACTGAGACGATTGAACAGACTTTTTAAATACTCAGAAAATGTCACAGTTAGTTTGGAGGCTGGTGGAGCTGCTGCTGGAGGAATGTAGACCTCGGATCCTGGATTCAGCCCTGAATACTGAGAGTACTTCACAGTGGTACTACAGTAAGAAGCCTGGATCATGTGTTTCTGTCAGATACGTCCACAGACCGTTAATAAAGATGGACGCCGTGTCTCCACTTGCTATCATCGTACTAAATGAACTTAACATATCTCTGATAGGAATGCTGCCATCTTGTGCTGGTGCCGTCATTTGGAGTCAGAGTCTGTGCAGCCGTGTTATTAAGATCCCACCCTTCCATCCACTTGACCAATCAGGAGTCAGCCTCAGCTGTCAATCATGTCTCAGCCTGTTTTTATATAATTAAATAACTAATTAAAACTAAACTTATCAGAACCATGACATCTGTTTGATAAGAACTACCTAAAATGACAGAAACCACCTTTGAGAAACATTTATACATCTACTTTGAGTTCTTTAGTTTGGTCCATGTCCCATCTGCTAACATAGAGGAGGAGGTGTTTATGACCTATACTGCAGCCAGCCACCAGGGGGCAATGGAGACACTTTGGCTTCACATTTGGGAGCAGGCATGTCGTCCATCTTTATTTACAGTCTATGAATGTGACATGTTCCTGTTGATTCAGGTGAAAACGGTCTGTTCAGCTTTGGTTTGATGCCACAGTCCGAAGAGGTGCATGCTGGGACTGAAGCCATGGTCAAATGACCCTGGAGTCAGAATATCTAACAAACCTTCAGTAATACAGATTTTGGTCTGATGGATGTCATTCAGTATAAACTGATGTGTGATTAGACCTGTCAATCAATCTAAGCAACAGTTCAACAACTTTGAAAAGAAATACTCTGTGGCAGTGACGTCATCAGAACGCTGTTCACCTCCCACTTCACGTGGTTTTAACAATTCGTTCAGACGTCTTTATTAAAGAGTTCACATTAGTTCAGCTCAGTGCAAAACACGATCAATTTAGTCGATCATTACACCAGCTGATCAACACTGTGACATCATTGTCTGATTGTCGCTGCATTTTTATCCTGAAGCAGTTGAAACAGACTCTTATTGCTCTCACACTGGATCTGGACCTGATCCTGGACCTGATCCTGGACCTGGATCTAGGTTCGGACTCAACTCTCTGAAGACGTCTCTTTGGACTTTGTCACATTCTATTAATTAAATGATTTGTGTGCAGATGACATTATCATTTCACTTCATTTCAGAACATGAACTCTTTATGGGCGATGTCATAAACACGTTTATCTCATGCTGCCTTCAGAGGGAGCTCGTGGTTACGATGTAGGAAGTCGTATTCGTGGTGTGTTTGGCGTTCGAGTGGTTAAGTCATGAGAATACTGTTGACATGCGAACGTAATATAGAAGGAAAAGACTGTTGAACATTTTCCTCAGATGTGTCATAAAATTACAAAGAAATACTCAAATGAAAACATTTTTATCATCCAATGACCTCTGACTTTCGGAAAACCTGAACAAACATGACACAACTCTGAGCTTTCAGAAGAGTCGAGGTCAGAGGTATGAACTCTCGAAGGGGCGTTCACATGGGCTCCTCATGAACACGGTAAAACAAACCACTTTGAGAGAGGGCAGCATCTAACCAGCCTGCTAAGCTAACAGTCAAACAGGCTAACAACCCAACAGTCGGATGTGCTAACAGGCTAAACGTCTGAGAGGTTATCAACCTACCAGCTTAATACAATAACAGTCTGATGGGCTAAAAGGCTATCAACCTGCATGGCTAACCATCTGACCGGCTAACAACCTAACAGTCTGACAGGCTAATAGGCTAACAGTCTGACAGGCTAACAACCTAACAGTCTGACAGGCTAATAGGCTAACAGTCTGATAGGCTAATAGGCCACAGCCTGCCGAGCTAACAACCTAACAGTCTGACAGGCTAATAGGCTAACAGTCTGACAGGCTAACAACCTAACAGTCTGACAGGCTAATAGGCTAACCATCTGACCGGCTAACAACCTAACAGTCTGACAGGCTAACGACCCAACAGTCTGACAGGCTAAGGCCAACAGTCTGACAGGCTAATAGGCTAACAGTCTGACAGGCTAACAACCTAACAGTCTGACAGGCTAATAGGCTAACAGTCTGATAGGCTAATAGCCCAACAGTCTGATAGGCTAATAGGCTAACAGTCTGACAGGCTAATAGGCTAACATCTGACAGGCTAACAACCTAACAGTCTGACAGGCTAATAGGCCACAGCCTGCCGAGCTGAACAGGTTAAAAGTCTGAGAGGCTATCAACCTCCCAGGCTAAGACAATAACAGTCTGACGGGCTAAACGCCTGCTAGCCTACAAGCCTACCAGACTAGCATGCTAACAGCCTACCACAAACTGATAGGCTAACAGGCTAACAGTTTTCACAGGACACTGGATTCTTTGTTCTATGTTCTTTGTCAAAAGCGAACGTTGGTATTCAGGGGGCGGGGTTTACGTTACATTACGTCGCACCTGCTCTCATTTGACGCACAAGGGAAAACTGTCGTGCACAAATTTAATCATGACAACAATGCTGAATTAGCTTTGGTCTGGATCCTACAGTTTGTAAATGAGGCTCATGATGCTAGTGCAGCATTTGGTTCTGGTTCTGACAACTGAGGCCGAGCTGCCGCACGTTCAAATCCAAACTGTAAAAACACCTGAAAAACATCACCTGCTGGTTTTTGAAGGACTCACCTGAGGATCAAACACCTGATCTAATCACTTTATCAAAATCTTTCAAACTTTATAAACTTCTGATTGGCTGGACTGAGCTGGTGAGAGTGCATCATCATCATCATCATCATCATCATCACTTATCATCATCATCATCATCATCATCATCACTTCTTATAAAAACTCTGACGTGTCCTGATTGTCTGAGCAGAGTCTGAAACTGTTTTCAGACATGATTTCATCTTTCTCATCTGAAGAAGCAGCAGGAGATCGTCTGGGTCAGACTCGTTCACAACAACAGGAAAATGAGGGAACACTGGCGTCGGCCCTCAGCACCAGAAGATCTGGAACCTCCTCGTGTTTCCAAGTTGACGTCTTCGTCTTCTACGTGACGGCTCCTCTTCTTCATCCTGAGATGTTTGTGTTCTTCCAGTTTCACGTCCGTCACGTGTTAGAAACCTCGTCCACACGTCCACTCGCTCTCTGGGAAGCTTCCACACATCGTCCTGCTGTTTCCTCACGTGGACAGACATTTCACTAGGAGGCTGCAGGAGAAGATCCAGGCGTCAGTGCAGATATGAAAACAGCTTGAGAGACGAGGACATTGTCATAGAAAAAGTTAGAAACAACTTTAGAAGTAAACCTGAACCTCAGTTCAGGGGGATCGGACCTGGAGGGTCATCACATGACGTTTACAGTTTCATCAAGTTCATCTTCATCCCTGATATCAGTTATTTAAAGCCAAGCAGCGACTGAACCTGGCTGACAGGAGGATCAGCTGACGTACGTCCAGATGAACCTTTGACCAAGGTTTGACCCAAGTTGGGCTGGAGGTCTGTGTCTGACCTGATTTGTGGTTTATCCAGTCGTTCTGTTGAGTCTCTCCCAGATTAACTGGGCAGTAATCAACTGTGACACGCTGCAGCTGGAACCTGAAACACTGTTTGAACCTGCAGGTCCTGGAGAACCGGAGGAGGTTCTATAGCAGACAAGAACATCCACCAGGACCAGGACCTCCACAGGTCACCTGGACACAGGTCAATACGTCTGTGTGGGATTGGTCTGTTTCTGTTCTTCTGATTGGACGGGAGTCAGACCAGGGTCCCAGGAGACGGCTGGTCCACTGACAGATCTCTGAGAGGAACTTCCTGTTTCTGAGGTGAGAAGGAGTCATGGTAGAGAGAGTTGTCCACAGACCTGAGAGTGAGAGAGAGAGAGAGACGGTTGGTCAGGCACAGAGCCCAGGTGTTATTACCTGGACAGCTGAGCCGACTCCTACCTGCCGTGGAGCGGGTGTCCGTGGAATGTGGCTGAATGTGGCAGCGTCTGCTTGTGATGCGACAGAGCATGATGATGACTGGTCTCCGTCTGATAGGTCGATTGTTGGATGACACCATGAGTCGTTCGTCTACGCTGCAGAGCTCCACCCACACCTGACTGACCTTTGACCCCTCCATTCACCTTAGTGGAGACACCTGTGCTTGCCTTGCCATTGGATTGGTTTTGGTTTTGGTGGATTGAGCCTAGCGTGTTCCTCAGGTACCAGTCCCTCAGACCTGCCAAGATATCAAACCAGATACAGCAGATTCAAACTCTGTTTTTAAAACGGACGCTCTGTTTAAGGTGGACAAGCGTGTTTCTGACTAAAGTGTTCAAGGTGGACTCTGATGTTTTTGTGTGTTCTCAGGAGTTTTCTGTTGTGTGATGTCACCGCTACTTACCTTCTAGGGCGAGGGCCTTGTGGAGGCTCCTGGTGGCCTCCTCCAGCTGGGAGTCCTGGGTGGGGGGCAGCTGTGTGGGCCGGGGAGGTAGCAGGTGGGGGTGGGGGTCAGGCTGAATGGTGGACAGAGGAGGATTAGGGGTATCGGTCTGCTGCACCGGGAGGAAAGGGCCACAGGATTTAGTGCGGGTCACTTTGACTTGTCGTTGGTCGCCATAGTGACTATGGAAGGTGGGCGGGGCACCTGGGGGTTGCTGGGAGGAGAAGCCATTGTAGAGCAGCTGGTGCTGGGATGTGATTGGCTGCCTGTTATTGGTGTGGGACTGCTGTCGCTGCAGCTGCTGTTGTTTCCCCCAGACGTAATCCAGCAGGACCTCACTGTATCCCCCCCTCCTCTTCCTCCTCTTCCTCCCCCGGCCCCTCCCTCAGCGGGTCTGTTGTTTATCCTTGTTCGTCCGTCCATCAGCAACTCGGAGCTCCTGAACACTCCAGAGACGTTTGTTCCCTTGGACACTGGCACATCATTTACCCTCAGTCCTCCATGCTGTGCACCCCCCTCCTCCTCTGGGGGGGTGACACGGTCCAGGAGGCCGTCTGAGCTACTGCAGCGACGAGCTGCGTTCACCCTGACCCCGCCCTCACCTGCTGCTACTGGGTCAAAAGGGCGAGAGGAGGAGTCCTGTGATAGAGGGGGAGGGGGGATGGGCAGCAGGGGGAGGGGCTTGTGGGTCTGAGGAGTCTCTGGATGGTCAATCCTGAAACAGAAGACTGATCATAGTTACTATTGATTAACAGCTAAAATAATCTATTTTGTAAATACGTCTTTTGTGACAACCATTTTACAGCAGATCCATTCTACACGTCAACGCTAACAATCTAAATATTAAAGCTAACATGGCAAATGTCAATGCTAACATTATAAAAAGTCAAAGCGACCATGCTAAATGTCGGAGCTAACATGCTAACTGTCGGAGCTAAATGTACCTGATGTGCAGCGAGCTCCTTCTGGTTTTGTTGTGGTAGAAAACCTCCACTGGAGAAGCAGCCGAGACCAGCGGGGGACGACACTGAGACAACGCTGTCTTCTGAAAGACATGAAATTAAGATTAAGGGCAACTGTTAATCAAACAAGCAGCTGTCAATCAAACAAAAACCTCTCAGTCAAACAAGCACATGCTGACAACTGGAAAGGGTGAAAGGCTCTCAGCCAGCAGGGGGCACTGCAGCTACAATACCACTAATATGTGTGTGTGTTCTACCATTGTCATGTCCTGTTGAGTCTGATGTCGAGCTGCTCTCTGACCTCACTGTGTCATCTGAAAATACACACACACACAAAGACTCACAAATAGTTTCAGAATAAAAGCAGGAAGAGGCAGGTTTCCTCGTCTTCCTGGAACAATGGCCTCTCAACTACTGCCAAGTGTGTCTGTGTGTGTGTGTGTTACCTGTGTGGCAGCCTCTGTGCACAGTCCTCTTGCCGTTGTGCGTGTGTGTTTGTGTGTGCGTGTTGTGTTCAGAGTCACTGTGTTTCCTCAGAGCTGCACTGAATAAAGTTTTCTTCGGCTTCGAACGCTGAGAGTCTTCCTCCTACAAACACACATACACACGCGCAGGTTTATAAACATCACACACAGATTTCTTCAGATCAGGTAAAGTCATCAGCTGCTCACCTCTGCTCTATACTTCCTGTTTCCTTGGCGAGACACTCCCCCCCTCCGTCGGACACAGGGGGGCTTCTCTCCCGCCTCCAGGGGGAAGTCACTGGGCACCGCACCTGTCAGCTCCTGACCAATGGAAACACACAAAAACTCAAAACTACACAGATCCAGGTGGGATCAGGTGGATCAGCTATTTTAGGATGATCCCTCTTTGGGGGAGGGGTCTAACTATGACATCACTCACCGCCTCCTGCAGACAGATGCGTCTGAGCTCAGCCAATCGTGTCCTCAGCAGCGCCTGCAGGCTCCGCCTCCTCTCCTGCAGCTCTGTCATTCGCTCCCTCTGCTTCTTGTCGGGACAAGTGAGAGGGTCTGCACACACACACACACACACCACAGTCAGTGTATCACACACACACACACATCAGTGTATCACACACACACACACAGTCAGTGTATCACACACACACACACAGTCAGTGTATCACACACACACACACACACACACACCACACAGTCAGTGTATCACACACACACACACACAGTCAGTGTATCACACACACACACAGTCAGTGTATCACACACACACACACACACACACACACACACACACACACACACACACAGTCAGTGTATCACACACACACACACACAACACACACACACACACAGTCAGTGTATCACACACATCTCTCATCTCTGATATAAACTCAGTAGTTTGTTCTCACCAGGTGTTGTAATGATTTGACCCTTGACCTCCATGGCGGCTGTTTCCCATGTAACCTCTCCTCCTCCGTCCTCGCTGCTCGACTCCTGCTCTCCCCCCCACACACACTCTCTCACCTGTACAGGAAGTGACCATGACGTGGCAGGAAGTCAACACAGTATCAGTTAGTTAACAGTGTACTCTATACCACTACCACTGTAACTAACTAACCTGCTTCTCACCTTGTAACCAGGTTCATATGAGCTCCAGTAGTTCACTCCTGTGGCCATGCAACAGCTTCAGCACCACCTGCTGGTCACTGACTGTAACTGACTGGTATCTGTGAGGTTACACTGCTCAGCTGGTTCGATGCTGTTAGCTGCTAACAGCGATGCAGATGCAGTTCATTGTCTTTCCTATAGATGGAGTTAAAAAGTCGTCTGACCTGAAAGAACAAGAGAAGAAGACATCGTTCACACCTGGATTCAACATCTGTCCAAGTTCAGGTGTGAACGTTATCTTGGTGCGTCCTGAGATCTCAACACTCGTGAACCTTAGGCCACATGAGAGACGTCTGTTCAGCTGACGACCTCTAACCTCCACAGATTCATAATGAGACACACACACACCACAGTTGATCAGTGTGTAGACTCAACAGCTCTGAGATCAGATGTTCTCATGTTTGTTTTGTGTGAACACATGTCTCTGGAAGTCCCTGAGAACAGGACGTGAAGCCCAACAGGAAACAGGAAGAAGGAAATGATCGAAGAAAAAAGAAAAGTGAGAGAAAGACAGAGAGAGAGAGAGAGAGAGAGAGAGAGAGAGAGAGAGAGAGAGAGAGAGAGAGAGAGAGAGAGAGAGAGAGAGAGAGAGAGGAGGGAGGCTGTCACAAGTTACATCTGCAAACGATCCATCTCCCATTCTAAATGTTTAATTTCATAGGATAAAGCTTCTCAAAGGATAAAAGTATTAAACTATGTCTTGATATCCCTCCGCTAACTCGCCCAATACATCAGTGTCAGTAAGTGAAGCAGTCTGTGGTTCTGTGAGCACTTTGCTCCAACAGGTCAGGTTGGTTCTGTTCGGCTCCAGCAGCTGACAGAGGTTCATCCTCTGAGGAGAATCTAGATCTTTCAGAAACTCATCAGGAGCTCAAAGGATCTTGTGGGTCTCTGAAGACCCTGGTCCTCCTCAGAGACTTGATCCACACCAGCTCCACGGATCCTCTAAGAACATGATGTCATGGCTCAAAGGAATTGATTGGTCAGTGGGCGGAGCTTTATACTGTTTGATCCCATATCTCCAACTTAACCTGGAGCAGGTTATCTGCTCAGCATAAGTTACCGTGGTGATTTACCCCGATATGAAGTGAACGAGCTTCGTAGAACTGGAAACCCCGAACTTAACCTGAAGTTTCCCCGATAAGCACAAAACCGTCTGCGTAGTACAGGCTGCAACAATGTGAGAACTAACATCTCAGCGTCTCACATGTGAACATTCAGACTTTCAGATCAGAGACTGTAAATAAAAACAGACATAGACTCTGCTGCGTGAAACATGTCTTCTGTGTACTGACCAGCAGGGGGCGACTCCTCTGGTAGTTTCTATAGAAGTCTATAGAAGTGACTTCTCACTTTATAACGTCAGTAAACATTCAGGAGTTTGTCTCAGTCTCTAGTTTCAAGTCTTCTTCAAACAGCTGATGTTCATTTAGTGAATTATAATCATTTAGAGTCAAACAGACCATAAAGCACCAGATGTGTTGGGGGGGAAACCACAGTGTGATTGACAGCTAGTACCGTCCAATGGGTGCAGGCTGCAGGTGTCGGTGGGCGTGTCCTCAAGCTATCGATCAAGCTCTAACCCCCGTTCCTCCAAATATGTTACTTCTGATTTCAAAAACCAAGATGACAAAATTTCAAACTGAGGCTTCAGAACAAAAGCTCTGATGAGTGAAATCACAGTTTTAAGTCGTCAGATGCACACACACACACACACCACGCACACACACACGCACACACACAACACACACCACACACCAACACACACACACACACCACACCACACACCACACCACACACACCACACACAACACACCACCACACACACACTTGTCTCTCTATAGTTTTGTGAGGACGCTCATACCTCACCTTAACCATCCCAACTAAATGGGAAACCTGATTCCAATCCTACAACCAAGTCTTACACTCAAACAGCTCTGGGTCAGAAAGTTAAGATACAAGATAACAGTACAAGTACCCCCCCCCCCCCCCCCACACACACACACACACAAATGATCAAAGCTGGAAAAAAAGATGTAAATACAGGATTTAAAGATTTAACACTGTGTGTGTGGCGTGTCCCCACTCTGCCCTCATACCAAGACATGGTCCTCTCTCTCTCTCTCTAGAGAGAGAGTGTGTAATCACTGTGTGGTTTTTTATTTTTATCCTGAACTCACTCACACAAGGTTGGTAGTTTGATTTCTGAAGGTTTTTAATGATTCTATTGGATGCATTGTGAACGTGATGATACCTGCTCAACAGGACAGTGCCTTGCTCAACAGCACTGACTGAAACAAACAGAACAACAGACGCAGATCAGTCAGTTTACCAGAAGAACTTGAAAAGATGTTTAAATACTCTTCATAAAGTATTATTACTTCCTATATCTGTGTTGTGAGGGAGCTAATTGAAACACTGTGTGTTTACGTGTCAATAAAGTTAAATTAAAAATAAAACTTATTTTAAATACACACACAAACAGGTACGTGTGTACTTTTGAGGACCCTTGTCTGATGTTTATTTTACACTGGTTTTATGAAGCAGTCACAGTGAATATTACACATATACTGTACATGTATGTACATATACACATGTATGTATATCCCATGTTACTGTGTAATACGTGATGTTTGTAACCAAAGCATGATGGGGACTGTGACCGTGACGTTGTTGTGTTTTCTGTCTGTGTGTCAGTTTCTGTGACTGTGTTTGACCCCGTCCCAAATACGACGACTTCAGAACCATGTCCTCACAACACAGACACACACACACACACACACACACACACACACACACACACACACCTCATGAGGAAAAACCCATTAACTATTGATGAACATAGACACAGGCGCACACACAACTGCACCTGAATGTGTGTATCAGTGTGAATTGGTGTGTGTGTGTGTGTGTGTGTGTGTGTGTGTGTGTGTGTGTGTGTGTGTGTGTGTGTGTATATAAATGTAGGTCAGGCAGCAGATTCTTCGCATGGCAACAATGTAGAAAATCCCAACTGTGAATACTTGTATCTGATTGGCCGAGAGCTCCAGTGAGGCAGCCAATAACCTTTCAACCCCAGGGGCGTGTGTGGTGTGTGTGTGTGTGTGTGTGTTACAGTAGACTCTCACACACACCGAGACACGGCGTGACGTTCAGGTGACATCACAGTGACATCACAGATACAGCAGGTGAGTGGGTGGAGTCCACTGAGTGAGACGTACACTACATCTCCCAGAGTGCACTGCTTCAGGAGCTGTCCAATCAGAGAGCAAAGCCTGTTGCTGAGCAGCTGATGGAGAAATGAAAAGGCTGAACATCTGGATCAGAGCTGTGATGTCACATGATGTCACAGCTCGGGACTGAACTGTACATTTGAACTTGTTCTGCTCATTCACACGAGCTGAGGTGACGCAGATCGACCACAGCACCACTGGTCATGTGACTGCTGATGTCATCTCTCACTTCCTGTGAGGTCACAACACGCTGCACTGTGGCGTCATTGGGTTCCTTCTGCTGAAGTAATCTGATTACTTTGATTCTTGTGTTGAGACAAGAATTTACTCTATTACATACATGTACTATTTCACTTCAGGTTACTCAACTTACAGTGAGAGTACTGTTACTCAGGGTAATCAGATTACTCCAGTCAATGCATTGATTGATGGGAACTATTAAACTCAATTTCACAGAAGGATGTTCCACACACACACACACACACACACACACACACACACACACACACACACACACACACACACACACACACACACACACACACACACACACACCCCTCACCAGCTAATCACTGAAACCTGTTCATGAGCCGCCCGACTTCCAGACAACGAACTTTTAATGGAGTATTGTGCACGCGCTCGTCCACGCGGAGGGACCAGTGTGTGCGGGATAAACATCTCTTACCTCGGTCGCCTCCCTCCGCCGGAATCGAACCTGCGACCCCTCCGTCACATCATCCTGATTCAGACCCGCCACTGCAGCTCGCGCATGTCTCGGCAGGTGTGATCGATGACCTCACTGATTGATTACGTCCACGATCCAACGGACTGATCCGCTGATCGATCACTGATCGATGATGCGATCAGATGATGGATCGTTCCTCCTCCTCAGCTTCCGGTCTGTTCACACTGAACCCAGCTCCATCAGCACCACGAGGCGCGTGTCCGCCGCGTGCTGTTGTGAGCGCGCCTCGCCTCGATCCCACTCCCGTCTGTGCGCGCACACGAGACCGACTGAGGTTATGATTTGATCGATGAAGGGATCGAACACATCGATGGAAATGTAATAATCGATCGAACAATAAGGAATCAATCAATAATCAAATCAGGTAAACAATCATCGTTTACCGAGACAAGAAAATAAAGTTAAAACATTAAAATCACGACATCACACACACAATGAATATAAACAAACAAAAACAAATCAAATGTAATCAACAAATAAACACAGATCCATCACCTCTGACATTTTAACCCTTTTAACATGATTTTTATTAAAAACAAGTCAATCATCGGCGAATTATTGATCATCTAAACTTTAAATCCTAAAATAAAAGTTTCATTTAATCAGAATCATGGTTTATTGCCATGAAGATTTAAATTGTAATAACAACTTTGTTCATCTTATTTTATATATTAATTTGAAAAGATCCTCCTGACTGGGAATTTCCTGCACCTATTAATATTTTCCTGTTGGTCTTTTGTTAAAAGCTTCGACAGGAAATAAACTTCACACACTTGTTAAAAAATTATCTAAAAATCTTTATTGTTCCAGAGAATATTCACAAACAGGCTTGATTTTGGAATCGTATCCACTGACCAACGGGAGCACGAACGCCTCAACAACAGAAGAATATAAAAAAACAAAATCATTTACAACAGCGCTGGTTTAGACTCCACCCCCCGACAACAGCATGACCTCTGACCTGTAAAATGACGTCCGACAGACAGAGCTACGACTCAAATTCAAACTTTATTGTTTCCATCATTCCATGAAATGCTGTTGACTCCGCCCCTCTCTGTCTCAGTGACACTGCAGAGGTTTTGATTGGCCGATAATGTACAAATATATTACAAGTCTTTCATTTTGTTAGTTTCCCAGAGTTGCACCGATGGTGCTTAAGACGAGGAGAACCAATCACGTCCTCAGGAGGTGGTGGCCTCCTCCTATTGGTCCGTTTTGAATTTCTTTGGTCCGACGGGTTTCCTGAAACAGAAGGGGGGGGGGGGGGGTTACTGTGTGTGTATTATTGTGTGTTAGTGTACGTGTGTATTAGTGTGTATTAGTGTGTGTTTCTGATGTGTGCGTTCGTGTGTGTATCTTACAGTTGTGTAGTTCCTCCTCTCTTCACTGTTGTTTTTGTGTCTTTATTTTCTACAGAAGAAAAAAAAAAACAGTCACTTCCTCTCAGTCCTGTTGGTTCCACCGCTCCCCCGCTCCCCCGCCCCCCCGCTCCGTCTCTGATCTGTGTGTGATGTTCTCACCTTGTAACCACCTGACCTGGGTGGCCGGCCCATAGCCCTTCTGGTTGCGAGCCGCGATGCGGAAGATGACGGCTGGCTTGGTGGTGTAGTCGATGTGTGCGTTGGCGAGGCTTGAGGCCTGGACCAGGCAGGACGGGCTGGTACCACAGTACACCCTCATGAAGGCCAGCTGTGCCGGGCCTGAAACGGAGGAGGCGGCATGGCTGGACTGGATGGCGAGGTACACCGAGTACTCCGTGATCTTGCCCCACGTGACAGCCGGAGCCTCCCAGGTGAGCTGAGCCCCGTCCAGGTTCTGAGAGATCAGATCTTCACGTCAACACTGAGTCATAGAAACACACTTCCTGAACTATATTTCCCATGAGTCCTCGCTGCACCGAGGCTCACACCCCACTTGACGTTACAAACAGGAAGTACCTTGCTGATCTTGATGGCACATGGCGCTCCGGGGAAACCAGGCAGACATGTTTTAAATGCAGACACCTCAGAGAACGGTCCACGGCCGCAGATATTGATCCCAGCAACACGGAACTTATAGGCTGTCCCCGGCTGCAGCTCCACCTTCCTCATCAGACTGTAGTCAGGTACCACACCGGAGTCGTCCTGCAGGTACACAGGTCATCAATATCCTCATCAATATCCTCATCAATAACCTGATCAATACCATCAATAATGTGATTACTATAGGATTCGTTTAACAAAGTAAAAGCCTGTAGCAACAGCGATGGAGAATTTTCAAAGGAGCTTTTATTTTGAAGAGGTAACAATAATAATTTTATGATTTCATGAAAGTGTGAAGATCTTACTTCGGCCATGTTGTCGTCATACGGGATGAAGAAGTGAGAGACCACCATGTTTGTAACCTTAACGACGCCGACATCGTACCATCGACTGCTCCTCACCGAAGACTTCACCTCAACGGCCTGCGGCTGCACACACACACACACACACACACACACACACACACACACACACACACACACACACACCACACACACACACACACACACACACACACACACACACACACACACACACACACACACACACACACACACACACACACACACACACACACACACACACACACACACACACACACACACACACACACACGTTAGCATGTTGTCAGTTTTCGTTGGTTAATAGCGTGTTGCCTGGCTAAAGTGTAAAGTTAGCATGTGGTGTGATGTGAGCGTGTAGTTGTTAGCAGTGTGTCGCTGCCCCCCCCCTGCAGCACGATGTCTTACCTCTTTGGTCGCTGTGATGCCATTGGTCGCCTCAGTCACGGTGGCAACAGCTTGAATCTTTGCCAGAACTGATGTCAGAGGAGGGGTGGGGCTGAACGTGCTGGCTAACCTGGCGACAGCGCTGGTCACTGCCGATGAGGTCAGCTCTGCTGCCGGGTCGTTGAGGCTGTCTGCTGGAGCAAGGCCCTCTGGGAAACAAAGCACAGAAATCTCTTTTGAACCCGGCGTTATGACGTAATCACACGGTGTCGTGTGATTCCACCATGACCTTGTACCTGTGGGCAGGCTGCTGGGCTGTGGCTCTGGGTGGGCGTGGATGTCCTGTAGTTGCTGCTGTTGTTGAACCAGAGCTGCCAGTTCCTGCTGAGTCAAAATGATGGGGACAGATTGATCCACGGAGTTCGCAGCTCCACCTGCAGAGACATGAGGACACACAGTCCCTCCGTCAGACCGTCTTTCCTGGAACATTCCAGTGTCCCAGTGTCTGTCTCCAAGACCAGTCTGTCTGTCCCCCAGTCTCCCAGACCTAAACCCTACAGTGTGTGTGTGTGTGTGTGTGTGTGTGTGTGTGTGTGTGTGTGTGTGTGGTGTGTTGTGGTGTGTGGTGTGTGTGTGTGTGTGTGTGTGTGTGTGTGTGTGTGTGTGTGTGTTGTCGTGTGTGTGTGTTGTTGTGTGTGTGTGTGTGTGTGTGTGTGTGTGTGTGTGTGTGTGTGTGTGTGTGTGTGTGTGTGTGTGTGTTACCCATGTGTCCGGCTGCCTGCAGTACTGCCTGTATTGTTGCCTGCTGAGCAGTCAGCTGGTCTGGGGTCAGTCCTCTTGTCAACATCAAGGTAGTGGTCCCAGGGACCACCTCACCTACGTCCCCTTCTGATGACATCAGCTCCTGAGGTAGATCTGTGGTCGCCACCTAAGGGGGGGTAGGGTGTTACAGGGGTACCTGCTGATTAATAATAATTAATATTGTGTAACCTTTTCGTGGGAGTTACCTGTGCAGCTTTCTTGCTGCCCTCCATGTGAACCTGTAAAATTACAGCCGCTGGTTGGCTATCTGTCGGCTCAGGCTCCTCCCCTGTAACCATGGCGACAGCCTCTGTCTCTGAGGACTCAACCCTGTCTTCTTTGACCAAAGAGGAGATCATCTGCAGACAGACAAACATGTCATCAGCACCATCCCCCTGTGTGTTTGTGTTTAAGTGTGTGTCACTTACAGGTATGGATGGTCCGGGTGTGGGCGTTGCCTGTGTAACCATGGTAACAGCTCTGTTCCGATTGGCTGTGGAGGTGGTGGGGTCAGAAGAGGTGGTGGGGTCTGTGGAGTCTACCTGAAGAAGGTCTCCGCCCTGTTGAGCTGGATACACAGGACAAGAAGTAACTTCCTGAAGAGCAGCTGCTCCAAAACCTTAAACATGTTCCAAAATGCTCCAGGACCTGGTCCAGGTGTAGTCCAGGTGTGTCAGGTTACCTGTTGCTGTGGTCGCTGTGTTGGTGGTTCCGGTCTCGTGAGTCTCACACGGAGGATTTGAACAAACCTAGAACCAGAAACATGTTGGATCAGGTTTACCTTTAACGCTCACCTGATGTCTCACCCGTCATCTCACTGGCACCAGGTATTCTAAAGTTGCTGCTAACTGATGTTCTCTGATGCGACTGGTTGAGCTGCGTCACATGGTGTGACTTCCCTTTGTGACATCATCAGGTTCAAGCAGCACAGGGCCGTAATAAATGAGCTCACCTGTAGTGCTTGGCTCATGCTGGAGGAGGCGACAGTGGAGGTGTTGGTCGTCCCCGTCTCGTGAGTCTCACAGGGCGGGTTGGAGCACACTCGGTTGCTACCTCCCATGGTTGCTGTGGCGACAGTGGAGGTGTTGGTCGTCCCCGTCTCGTGAGTCTCACAGGGCGGGTTGGAGCACACTCGGTTGCTACCTCCCATGGTTGCTGTGGCGACAGTGGAGGTGTTGGTCGTCCCCGTCTCGTGAGTCTCACACGGCGGGTTGGAGCACACTCGGTTGCTACCTCCCATGGTTGCTGTGGCGACGGTGGAGGTGTTGGTCGTCCCCGTCTCGTGAGTCTCACACGGCGGGTTGGCGCACACTCGGTTGCTACCTCCCATGGTTGCTGTGGCGACGGTGGAGGTGTTGGTCGTCCCCGTCTCGTGAGTCTCACACGGCGGGTTGGAGCAGATAGACATCACTGCTACATGGTCACAGTGACATCATCAACACACGACTCTTCAGTGAAGAACTACAGTAGTATCCTGTACAATAACAGTTCCTTACCTGTCTCAGTGTCTGTAGTCTCTTCTACCGCCGCAGCACTTGTACCACTTCCGGGCTCTTCTGATGTAGGAGACGCCATGATGGAGACGGGCAGATCCTGGACCAGTGGCTGAGCTTCAGCTCCGCTCGGAGTTGTGATCAGAGTCACCTGGAGAAGACAACACAGGATTACTTCAGAAATTAAATAGTATTCCTGTAGTACTGTAATAACAATGCATTACTGAAGTAATACTAGTATACATCAGTCTGTTAGGACAGATTTTACCTGTGTGGGTACCGCCGCAGCTGCGGTTGCCGTGGTAACCTGGCTGGCAAGTGTAGCAATGGTGGTCAGGGTGGTGATGGGCGTAGCCAGGGAGGCGTTGGCAGAACCAATGGCTCCACCTGCCAGCGTGGTGGAGACACTTCCTGTTACTGTCCCCAGACTGGACACACCTGCTGAGACACATGCACACACACTGTGGTGACGCAGTGTATCACCGGAAATAAGAAGCAGCCATCAGCTGACCATTGTTTACCTGTGGTTGTCTTGACAACCAGAGTGGCGACACTAGGTTTGGATCCAGGTGAGACCAGTCTGACTCCGCTCATAGGAACAGTCCTGAGGATGGTACCAGGTACACCTGGAGCTCCCTTTAACACCACCTACACACACACACACACACACACACACACACACACACACACACACACACACACACACACACACACACACACACACACACACACACACACACACACACACACACACACACACACACACACACACACACACACACACACACACACACACGTTAGCTGTCAGGGTTTTACCTGCATTCAGAATTGCGAGGTGGCCGTCCAAGTTTGTGCCGCCTCCACCTCCCGACAAATTCTTATCACAGAAAACTTTACATTGCAAACCAGATATAGTGATCAAGCGTTTTTATGGTTTGGGACAAAATTGTATTTGCGTCGTAATTGGGTATTTGCAAACATGTTTGGACCGTAAACATTTGTATTTTTACAGTTGTTACCGGCTGTCAGTACTTTACTGCTCCTGTCGGTGTCTCAATCATTCGCACAGTCAACTGAATCGAGATAATACCAAACGCACCACCATCTCCTCCGGCTCTCCAGTGTCTAAGTTTCTGTTGTTTTTACCCAGTCTGAGTTTAAACATGCGTCTAATGGTACTGTTTGTGTGTCAGCGCGCGAGAGAGAGAGAGAGAGTGAAAGAGGTTGTTAAATAAAATACAATTTTGTGATAATAGCTTTCGTCATTTCATCACATGTGTGCTACGTGTGTGTGTGTGTGTGTGTGTGTGTGTGTGTGTGTGTGTGTGTGTGTGTGTGTGTGTGTGTGTGTGTGTTACCTGTGTGACCCCCTGTTGACCTCCTGCAGTGATCTTGGGGAGTGTGGTGATGATTTTACCCATAGTTCCTGGCGTTACCCCCTTAGTGGTGATGATGGTGATTGGACTGTTTCCACCTGTATGGGGAGGAGCTTCATTCAGTCAACTGTCAGGTTAAAAATAAATCATGTGATCAAGTGTGTTTCCTGTACCTGCACCGCCGTGCAGCGCAGACACCGGGATGGTCTTGATGAAGGTGGTTCCAGGTTTGGCGGTTGTCGGGGAGACACCAAGGACGTTGGGTTTGGTTGCCATGGATCCTGCCTGCACTGTGCTGAGGATGGTCTTCTGTTTACCGTCTGCAGACGTCACCAACTTCAAGATGGTTCCTGCTGGGAGAGCGCCCTTCTTTAAACGCACAGAGACACAAGGGTTAGCACGTGTCAGGTGATATGAAGTGCTCTTCAGTACAGCCAGTGTATATTAAGACAATCAACAAGGTCAGAGGTCGGTACCTGGATCATCTGAGCGATGGAGCTGCCAGCCTGACCAGTAACAGTTCCTGGTTTGGTCTGAACCACTGACAACACCTTTCCCAGGTTATTGATCTGGAACACAGGTAGTTACCATCATCAGGTCTGTCAACATACAGAGAGTGTCACGCCCAGGCAGTGTTGTCACTTACCAGAGCCCCGCCTCCTCCCACACCGAGTGGACTGTTAACCAGAGTGAAGGTCTTCGTGACTCCACCCACCACTGTGGTGACCACCTGAGCTTGTTGGGAGACAGTCACTGTCCCCGACTTATGGACTGTGATGACCGGTCGGCTCGGGGTGCCAGGAGTTGAGACAACCGAGGCCCCGCCCACCTGAGCGGCAGCGGTCTTTAACATCCGAGTGGCCGGGCTGGTCACCTGAGAAGGGAAGAACCGGTGAGCTGTACGTAAAGTTACTGTGATGTCATCAGTGTCAGACCAGATTTACCACATGACAACATCACAGAACTATGCTCTTCACATGTGCATGACAGCGAGCGCCTGTCTGAACCGTCTCTCGGCATGTACCTTAGAAACTGTTCATGCAAACATGACTTCACACCATGAACACCACGCTGTTAGCTGTGGACATTACCATGGTAACAGGAGAGGCCATTTTGATTGGCAGGCTGCTGGATCCTGGACTCCCGGTCACCGTCTTCATGATCGCGGCTCCTGCAGCGACATTCAGCACCGCTGCTGACGATGGGGGGATCTTCTGAGTCGATGCGGCCGCCGCTGCCAATGCCGCCATTCCACTCATCTGAGGGCTGCTGCCTATTGGCTGAGAGCAGACGGGCAGGAGGATGGAGGTTGAGAGTTAAAGTTCAAAAACACGGTTTCCATTAGTGGAAATGTTCCAGAGCTCTCAGTCACAGCTCATGGTCTTCCCCAGTGACTGGAAATTGCTCTGTTATCAAGAAAGCAGTTTTGTAATCATGTTGCTGAAATCTACAGCTGAACCATCTCCATGAGCATTGAACTGCGTCCAATGAAGGAAACCAAGAGACTGCGCCTGGAAAATTCCCAGTAAGTTTATCCTGATAAGATTTGATGGGCGGGGGTTGCCATGGTGAATCTGATGTTACCAAGCCCAATAAAAGTAAGTGGACCTTGGGTTGAATGATGAGAAACAGATTTGCGTACCGTCGCCTGTCCAGATTGAGCAGGTACCACCATACGAACGCCTGCAGGAAGCGTTGTCACGGCAACTGGGGATTTAGGTGTGGCCTGTCTCACTGTGACAATGGAGGCTCCACCCACTGAACCTGGAGCTGCTGCCACCTTCAGGACAGCTGCAGAACACAAGTTAGAAATATTCACATGTACCAGATCCATCGCCTACAGACTCACCGGTGCAGGTGTTGTCAACTCACCTGGTGCTTTCGCAGCAGCAGCCAATGGGCTTCCAGGAATGGAGAGGATTTGGGAGGGGACCAGCGTGATGGACTGGTTGGCCGATGCCACTGCAACGGGGGCGGGGCTCTTGGGGGAGCTGACTGCAGGTGTGGCTGTGGGCACGGGGTTGGGGGCGGGGCTGGATGCAGGTGTGGCAGGAATGTCGTACTTCTGCAGCTGCAACAGGTACATGTCCGCCGTCTGAGACGGGCCCCAACTCACCTCCAGAGACGACGTGTTGGCCCGGACCAGCTGCACCCGAGAGGGAGGACAGGGACGCTCTGAGGACAGACAGGTACGAGAGGGAAAAACAAGTCAGCGCCACAGAAGGGTGAGAGACAGTAGGGTGAGGCAGACGGGTGAGAGACAGTAGGGTGAGGCAGACGGGTGAGAGACAGTAGGGTGAGGCAGACATATTTTCATGTCAGGAGTGAACAGTCACAGCTCAGAGCTGATCAGGTCCCTCAAGACGGATGTTAATATCGTGTGTGTGTGTGGTGTGTGTGTGTGGTGTGTGTGTGGTGTGTGGTGTGTGGTGTGTGGTGTGTGGTGTGTATGTGTATCTCACCTGTCTCCAGGTACCACAGGTCCTTGCAGCACACCTGATTGTTCCAGGCCTTCCTGTATCCGTCTCTGCCGCTCCAGACGTAGAGTCTGGAGTTGATGGAGACACTACAATGACCTGCTCGAGCTCTGGGGACAGACTCCTCCAGAACATCCATCAGGACTGTGTCCCAACACATGTTGTCTGAGCAGGTAGAAGGTAGACAGGTAGACAGACAGGTGGTCAGGGCGACTGATGGACGACTACAACATCATCTCTGTCAATGAGACTTATAAATTATGCTGGATGCTGGTTATACACACAGCTAAATACTATAAGCTTGTGCGTAGGATGTAGTTGTTGCAGCGGAGGTAAAACACCCCGCCCCCACAAAAAATATTTATATATATATATATATAAATAAATAAATAAATAAATAAAACACCATTAAGAAAAAACTGTCATTTTCATTAAGACATTTGGAACAATGTCTATACAATTACAGAAATATAAAATTATAGAAATATAAAATAATTCACAATCAAAACTATGCACAGTCATAACAACCATAAATTCCAAAGATTAGAGTGGGGGGGAAAAGGAAATATAGTATATAGATACAAATAAAATAGAGAATCCAATTATTACCTATACATTACTCGCAAAAAACCCAGCACTAAATTGTGAATTGTGGTTTATTTGGCAGTGTGAATGATTTTACTAATTGCATTAGTAATGTAAAAGGTTGCTCCCCCTTTATCAGCCCCCCCCCCCCCCCCCCCGCTCCCGAGTGTGTGAGACCTCAGCGTCTCTGCTCACACTCTGCAGACCCTCTCTGCCTGACCTCCTAGACTGCAGGGGAAACACGAGTGTGTGTCTGTTTACCCAGGTTGAGGCAGGCCAGTGTGTTGGTGCACTTCCACTCCTTCTCATGAGTCGCCTCTTGGACATCATCCATCACCAGAGGAACCCAACCTCCAAATACATACATCCTGACAGAGACAGTGAGTCAAGTAAATATTGTCAGTTTAAGAGCTGCATTAACAACACGTTCGTGTAGTAATGTGTGTATTTGTAGTACAGTATGTATTAGTATTTTGTAGTATCAGTGTGTGTCTCGTACTTCTTGTTGATGGCAGTGGCCGAGTGGAGGCTGCGAGGGACGGGGGCGGTCCCACTGAGGGCTGGTTTGGTCCAGGTCAGAGAGTCTGTGACATCATGAAAAAAGGTTTATTAGACTTGGACAAATTACAACCACAACCACTGGTAGCTTCACCACACCCACATCCCACTTGAGCTTCACCACACCCACATCCCACCTGAGCTTCACCACACCCACCTGAGCTTCACCACACCCACATCCCACCTGAGCTTCACCACACCCACCTGAGCTTCACCACACCCACATCCCACCTGAGCTTCACCACACCCACCTGAGCTTCACCACACCCACCTGAGCTTCACCACACCCACATCCCACCTGAGCTTCACCACACCCACCTGAGCTTCACCACACCCACATCCCACCTGAGCTTCACCACACCCACCTGAGCTTCACCACACCCACATCCCACCTGAGCTTCACCACACCCACCTGAGCTTCACCACACCCACCTGAGCTGCACCACACCCACATCCCACCTGAGCTTCACCACACCCACCTGAGCTGCACCACACCCACATCCCACCTGAGCTGCACCACACCCACATCCCACCTGAGCTTCACCACACCCACATCCCACCTGAGCTTCACCACACCCACCTGAGCTGCACCACACCCACATCCCACCTGAGCTGCACCACACCCACATCCCACCTGAGCTTCACCACACCCACATCCCACCTGAGCTTCACCACACCCACCTGAGCTTCACCACATCCCACCTGAGCTTCACCACACCCACATCCCACCTGAGCTTCACCACACCCACATCCCACCTGAGCTTCGCCACACCCACATCCCACCTGAGCTTCACCACACCCACATCCACCTGAGCTTCACCACACCCACACCCACCTGAGCTTCACCACACCCACATCCCACCTGAGCTTCACCACACCCACATCCACCTGAGCCTCACCACACCCACATCCCACCTGAGCTTCACCACACCCACATCCCACCTGAGCTTCACCACACCCACATCCCACCTGAGCTTCACCACACCCACATCCCACCTGAGCTTCACCACACCCCCATCCCACCTGATCTACACCACACCCACATCCCACCTGAGCTTCGCCACACCCACATCCCACCTGAGCCTCACCACACCCACCTGAGCTTCACCACACCCACATCCACCTGAGCCTCACCTATGTCAAGGATCCACAGGTCGCCCAGTCTGCAGCCGCTCATCCCTCCATAGATGATCAGTCGGTTTTCTCCGTGGCCGCTTGTCACCACAGCCGTGTGACTCTCTCTGGGAGGCGGTGGCGGACCTGAAGTCAGTGGGACCTCCCAGCCGACCACGCTGGATCCTGGGCGCAGCTCCAGACAGTACAGGTCGTTCAGATACCTGGGAGGGGTCCAAGGTTAGTCAGGCGTCAGACAGACGCACAGATATACCCGTGTGACGTTTCTCACCTGGGGATGTTGTTCTTGGGATCCTCGCTGTCATTAGCCAGGCCTCCAAAAAGGTAACAGCGGCTACCAATTAGAGAGAAGCTGTGTCCGAGGCGAGGGCAGGGGGGCGGGCCGTTCTTTGGAGCTTTGGCCTTTAGACGTTTCCACTCCCAGCGACTCGCCTGAAGGTAAACGACATGCTATTGTCATGTGACAGCCGCAGTGAGTGTTGACGCTGTGTTCATGACGGTGTCCGGGGCCACGCCCCTGCAGTAACATCACTCACCTGCAGCTCGTACAGGTCGCTGCTGTATTTGCCGTATTCCACCATCCCGCCAAACACCAGCAGCCTTGTCCCGTCACACACAAACCCATAGGCGGCACAGCCGGGGGGGACATCGCCACAGACCGCGGGGATGAACCACTGGTTGGTGGCTAAGGGGCGATCGAATTATGTTTCATTCAACTTTATTAAACATTACAGAACAAACACAGATTTGTGCTGCTTCCTTAAGCAGCTGATCAGTCTGGGATCAGAACTTCAATCCCTGAAATAACGAAACTTAAAGACGTGACGTCTGTTTGTTTACTGTTTACAAAGGGTTTCCCGCCATTCGTCTTGCAGCAGCAGGGGGCGTGTCTCTGAGACGTCACCAATGTTTTCAGTGAAAACGCGCCATTTCTCTCCGTGTTGATGCCTGTGTCTGTTAGCCTCCTGCTAACCCCGTTAGCATGTGGAGCAGCGGCGGAAGCTAACCTAGCATAGCAGGCTAAGCAACTCTTTTAGTAGCAGCCGCATAATAAACACGTTAGCATTTCAGCAAAGTTAGCCTGTGCTAATATAGCAGGGCTAGCGTTAGCATGTGTCCGTGTAGCTGTTGTATCCCCGCTTCAACTCTACCTGTGTTGTAGACGTGCAGCTCGTCCACGATCCCCTCGTTCCCTCCGCCGAACACCACCATCAGCTCCTTGATGGCCACAGCACGGTGTCCGTGCCGGGGCCGCGGTACCGGGCCGGTCCAGCCCGCGACGCGCTTCCAGCGGGGCTGTAGCACTGCGGGGTCGGATGCCATGACTATCAGGGCTCGGTACTCACGGTTCGGTACTCACGGTTCTCGGCGACAGAAACAATTCGTCAAGTTTATTCACAAGTCGTTTAATAGTCTGCGCTCGCTAACAGCGCGGGGTTAGCATTACCCCGCTAACTAGCCCAGTGGCTAACTGCGGGCAGTGATGAGCGTCTGTCCCGGTGACGGTACCGTGAATCAGACACTGAAGAACCAGTGTCCGGTGCAGACCCAGGTTGAAGAACGAAACCTCCGTTGCTAATCCAATCGGTGGCTTCGAGACGGACCGCGGTGCTACTAGCTAGCTAGCCCGCAGACTGCAGCAGACAGGCCGCCATTTTACCCGGTGAACGCTGTGCAGAATCGTCAGAAAGCCGCCGGTAGCTGCTGTGGCGAATAAGAACCAGCACGAACACAGACGCGGAGTCGGGAGAGAACCGGGGCCGCTGCTCCGTGCGCCGGGGAGACGGAGCTCTGCTGCTAGATGAGCCGAGGACCGGAGCCGTGTGCCGGGACGGGAGCCGCCATCATGCTGCTAACGGCTACCAAATAAAACACAGCGCGGCTAGCGGCTAACAGCTAAGCTAGCAGTCAACACAGTGACTCTGAACCGGATCAGCGTCCCGCTAACTGAGCCCTGTGATGGTTTAAAATCATTCATATTCATATTCATATTAAATCACTTCTTCACAAACTGAGTTATCACCACTACACAGATCATCAGAGCATACATTTATATAAAAATAGTAAAACTTATCAATACTGCTGAGGTCCCACTAAAACCATTCAACCACTGATACGATAACAATATTCAACTAAACTTCATATACACACTGTTAACTTTATTAATAGATTGATCGAGAAGTTGAACGTTAGCTAAGCACAGTGTTAGCATTACTAAGTTAATGCCAGTTCATGTTAGCCTGTATGAGAAGAGTGATGAATGATAGCATGGGCCTGTGAGGTCATCGACCAGCTGGTTCGCTACATTAGCATAAGTACAGTATATTGGCAAAAGCTAATACTTTGTAAGCATTCCATTACCATTACCAATAATACATTTTATCACAGTAAATGCTAATATTTCTTAGCAATGACGAAGCTAATGCTAATAACATTATTTTAATAACAGTAATTGGTGACAGGACCTCGTCAGAACAGTTGATACTGACCTGACCTGTCGGGATGATTGATTAATGATGTAAACATGACAAACACATGTATGTGGAAGGCACCATGACCACTTTATTTGTGTCACATGTAAAATATTTATAAAAATATCATAATCAGTCATTTGATCATTTTCATATATAATTAAATATGTATCATCAGAATAAATAGATGTGATTGATTAACATCTGCAGGTCTGATCGGCGTGGACAGTCCTGGGGCCCATCACCCCCCGCTGTGTAACTGCAGCTTCTTTGTGTCTTTGTTGTGGTTTAATTAACTCTAATGACACTCACTTCAAACTGAGGTTCTGGCCCCGGGGGCCCCTCAGGACCCCCTCAGGACCCCCCTCACTGATCCCTCCAACATGTGGAAGATGTGCTGAGAGGCACATGTGGAACATCAACAGTTAATGGAAATCTGTGACCGGGTAGGTCGTCATCTGAGTTCACAGACTCTTTGGTCCTGAGGAAAGAGACGCTGTCATCCATCAGTCTTGTTTGGCAGGAAGGTAATCGAGCTCATCGCTCTCCTCGGGTCCCCTGGAGCCTGCAGCCCCGCCCTCTCCGTCTGAACAGAACACAAGCATGAGACACGGGGTAAAAACAAAGTAACGTGACAATAGAAGAAGATGAAGAATGTACGTACAGAGGTCATCAGACAACAGAAGCTCCGACCCCTGAGTCCTCTGCTCGTTCTGACCTGAACACAAACACGTACATTTATTTGAGAGATGAAGATTAGAGCTCATAGATACTGACATTAATCAATATTTGCTGAACCAATAAGTTTATGTATAAATATACATATATTTAAATGTACCTGAGGGCCCCAGGGACGACGACTGCGACTGCAGGGACCCTGCAGGAGAGAGGCATTCTGGGACACTGAACAGCGTCGATAAGTTCTGCCCTCTAGTGTCCCCTGGTTTGTCAATGGAGCAGATCGGCTGAGGAGAGAAGTTGTCCTGGTCCTCAGTGGGGACAGACGTGAACTCTGAGGGGCCACAGAGATGCTGGTCTCTGGTGGACAGAGAGGTGGAGCTGGTCCTGTCTGATCTGAACTGAGAGAAACCTTGACTCTCGTCAGTCTCACAGGGGCCCACGAACGAGGAGGAGGACGACTGGGGTGTCCGGTTAGTGTCTTTCAGTGGTCCCAGTTTGGAGAACTGGTTGGTCAGAGCTCCTATTCTAGAGTCGATGGATACGGGGGGACGGGGGAGGGACTGGGAGAAGTTATGGAGGTGAGGGGGAAGAGGGTGATGGAGGGAAGAGGAGGAAGAGCTGGTCCCCGTCACCAGGTTGTGGACATCCTTCAGTTTTTGAAAGACCTTAGAGTAAAATAAAAAAATTGGGAAGAGGATCAGGTTTAGAGCCCTGAGGAAGTTCACAGCACTCTATCTGATCCGTCATTGATCGATCAATCTATTAATTCAGAGGAAAATGTAAATACTAAGTGACAGACAAACTTTCTGCTTTAAGTTGTCATGATGAGGTGGCTGTTGATTGTTTAGTTTTTATGAGCCTCACTTTCTTAACAAAATAATAATCCGCTTTTTCCCCCGTAGCAATTAATCGCTTTCCCCCACAACCAGTTACCACGGAAACTGCCCCGCAAAAGAAAAAGAACCAGTGGAGGAAGAGACGGTGAAAATAAAGCTGCACATCGAAGACGGTCCTGACGACTCGTTCCTGAGTTTTAAAACTTAACGTATTTGCAGACCAAAGAAAATCGATTAAAAAAAATTGAAGGTGATTTTTTTTCAAACATGAAAATGAATCTCCCCGATGCTGGTTATATTTTTATCAGCATTTGTTTGTTACCAGGACTAATTACTGAACCACTAATGTCCTATTTCTCTCTTTCAAAGCAGTTTTCCCCATTAATTATCTAGACTGTGGCGCCCGCAATATTGTATTGTCCCACCAGTTTCATAATGAACAAAAAAATGAATTTTACACCTCATAACATATCAGATCTCTTACTTGCTGCACTTCATTGCTGTGTGCATAGTTTCAGCTGCAGTGGTCCATGCAGTTCTCTCTCTGTATGTCTGTGTACCAGTCACTAAGAATCACTTGTGCATGAGAGCTGCTTCATTTGTAAGCACATGCCCCCCCGCTACATAGATTGTATGGATTCTGTGGGAAACGCTGCCAGAAAGTAAAGAAATCCTGGATCCTGGATCCGTGCAGTACGTATCTAACGTTTACCAGAATATCAATATTTTAGCTGCGTTTGATGTGTTTTTCACGTTGACACGAACAACCTGATATTTAACTCTGAATCATGTGACATGATTCCTCGGGGCCGATAGCGTCTCTGACCTCGCTCATTCCCGGCCTCTTCTTCCTCCTCTTGTCCAAACACATACAGGCCAGAGCCAACACAGTCATCCACTCAGCCGGCTCTGCAGCGCCCCCTGTAGACACAGAGACACAGCAGCTGGTGAAGAAAACAGTAGAGTTTATGTCCAGACACTTTAACTAAAACACTGATGGTCTTCACACTGGATGAGTGACTGTATTCCAGCAGTGGAATCTGTATTCTCCCGTCTGTCACTTTTCTGTTGTAGTGTGAGCTGTGTCCTACAGGGGGCAGGATCAGTCCTTATGATGATGAACATGTGAAAGGATCAGGTTTCGGTTCAGACCTGATAAACATGTTTACAAGTTTATGTGAAGGTGTTTTTTTTCATGATTTCAGTCTGAAAATGTAATTACTAACATTGTGATTTAACACAGAGTCAGTTGCTCTGGACATTTTCTGGAACTTTTTATGAACCCCCTGAGTAAAACGTGTGTAACATGTCCTCGTGAGTCCATGTGAGGAAACAGCAGGACAATGTCCTGAAGCTTCCCAGAGAGCGAGTGGACGTGATGATGAGGTTTCTAACACGTGACGGACGTGAAGCTGGAAGAACAAACATCTCAGGATGAAGAAGAGGAGCCGTACACGTAGAAGACGAAGACGTCGACTTGGAAACACGAGGAGGTTCCAGATCTTCTGGTGCTGAGGGCCGACGCCGGTGTGGACGAGCTGTAAACAACAACACTGATCTTTCCACATTTTCCTGTTGTTAAAGACAAACTGTCTGAAAACAGCTGGTGATGAACTTTGTGTTCAGTATCAACCACTGACCTGTCATTAGCCGCTGGTCTAGCTGATTCTTCCACACTGCTGCACACGAGCCAGTCGGACTGTCCTCAACCTCCGCCACCAGGTCTTTCTACACAACCACAACAGGTTGAATGTTTGCACAGCGACATTTAAAGAACACTTTAATACTGTTCTGGTTGATGTGTGGACCAGTACGAACAGGTGACCCACAGACTGTGCTCTCACCAGGTATCTCTCTCCTGACTTCCCGTCTCTCTCCAGAGCACGACGTCCAGTCAACACCTCCAACAACACCTGGAACACACACACACACACACACACACTTTGAGTAAATTTCATCTGTTCTGTGAAAACACAAAAATATATATTTGTATATACTCTTCTCAGCCACAAGGAGCTGCAGTAAACTACTTCAGAACAGAGCATGAGACATGAGACATGTTCTCCTCCAGGCGATTCTGTCTTTGTAACGTAACTTTACGATCTTTGATTTGGTCAGAAAGGGTTTTGATTGGGCGTAAGGTGAAGTCATATAAGGAGCAAGTGGACGCGGACAGACGCACAGACGAGGTGGACAGATGGAATATTTCCTCTGAATTAAATGATCGTGGTTTCAATTACAGATCCGTCCATCAGCTGACCAGAGATCACAGCCTTTGGTAAACCATAATTCCCATCAGCCACAGGGGTGTCTCACCACTCCAAAGCTGTAGACATCCACAGCGGTCCCCAGCTCTCCATTCCTCCAATACTCTTCAGGCAGATACGCCAGAGTTCCCCGGACCGTCTCCGTTTTACCCACTGACGCCGTCCGAGTGGCAGAGTGTCCTGTGGACCTGCGAGGCCCAAACCGAGCCAGACCGAAGTCTGCCAGCTTCGCCACAAGGTGGCGGTCTAACAGGATGTTCGAGCTGAGGACACAGAGACACATGTGTTACGGGTGGAAACACTGTGGGATGTCTGGTGATGTGCTGATGATGTCATACTGACCTCTTGACGTCTCCGTGGATGAGCGGTGCGTGTCTGCCGGGGGGCGAGTGGAGAAACGCCAACGCTGACGACACGTCTTCAACAATACTGAGTCTCTGACACCAGGTGAGGACAACACACTGCTACACACACACAAAGGCAACATATAAGTCTTTTATAACATCTGATGACACATAGGTTGTGTGTCTGTCGGTCTCTCTCTCTATGTGTGTGTCTGTGCGTGTGAGTTTGTATATGTGAGTGTGTCTACGTGTGTTTGTATGTATCTGTTTGTGCGTGTGTGTGTGTTACGTTGTGTAGCTGCTCCTCCAGTGATCTGTTGTCCATGTAGCTGTAGATGAGACACAATGATCCTCCTCCGTCACAGACACCGAGCAGATCCACGATGTTCGGATGTCTGAACCTAAACACAACACCAGCAACACAGGCTTTTATTTAGAAATTTCTTTCCAACTGTTACCAATCAAAAGGCTTTTATCTTATAATGTGAGACACTTACTTTGAAAGTTTCTCCACTTCAGTCTGGAAAGTTTGTTTCAGGAAAGTCAAGTCCAACACACAGTCCTACAGCAACACAACCACAACAATGGCATCAACATCCCAAACACTCTCTGACTGGACCTGTGACATTGCGTGGTGTGTGTTCTGTAATTGGCTGACCTGTTTGAGTTTCTTGATGGCGCAATCTGTGTTTCCCAGGGTCGCTCTGTAAACAACTCCAAACCCCCCCTCGCCAACCTGTAGGGAGGGTGAGAACCCCTTTGTCCCAGCATGCACCTCTTCATACGACCAGCACATCACCCCACCTCCACACTCTACCACCGGGGGCGCCTGAGGGGGGTCACATGATTATTATTATTACCATTGTCATTAACACTGACATGGTGCTGTGTGTGAATATGTGTTTGTGTGTGCGTGCGACCTCTGGGTGTGATGAGCGGCAGTCAGACCGCAGGTCGGAGGGGGGCGGGGCAGGTCGTGGGAGTGGTGGTCTTCCTCCTCCTCCTCCTCCTCCTCCTCCTCCTCCTCCTTATCTTCTGAGGAAAGAAAGAAAAGCAGAGACGTCACCATCACAGCAGCCACCAGGGGGCCGAGGTCTCACCTGTTATTGTCACTGTTACATCAATTAAGTACAGTGGAAATCGGATATAGAGATAGTGGATACAGTGATGAACCGTTTATATGGATCAAAAAGCTTGGGAGACAATCTTTCCTGTACAAATGCTTTTGAAATAATTTGAATATAGTGATCAAGTAGCCGGCTCACTGCTCCTCTGTCTCCATCATTCACGCTGCATCAAGTCAAACCGAGCGCCCCGCCCGCTCCTCCAGCTCTACGTTGACTAAGTTTAAGACTAAGCCTGAGTTTACACGCGTGTCTGATCACACTGTTTTGCTGTTTTCAGACATGACCTGCGTTTTCTGCACAGACACGTTCACAACAGCAAAAAAATCCTCTGCATTATTCAGGCGAGAGGTGAAGCTGGGTGCAGCAGGCAGAGACAGGAAGTAATGTAATAATTCCGCTGAGGGAATTTTATTTCCAACACATCGACACCAGCGTCAGCTCTTATCACCACAAACTCTCTTGACATCTTCGTCTGTGTTTTCTCCCTGTGTGTCACCACTTTTTCACCGGGAGATATTTATTTAATTCTTTTCATTTTAGCCTCTGTTGCATGTTAGAAGCGTCATCAACCCCCCACTCACTGGCAGTGCATCCAGGGGGGGACTTTATACTAGAGGGCCAGGCAGAGAAAGTCCTCATTAACTGGAGGATCTCACTCTGACATTTGTGTTCACACTATCTCCAGAGAAAATGCAGAGAATCTTCTGACTTCAGTGCATTTCTGAAAGCGTCTTTTATGTGTGCGAGTAAGGTGACCTCCCCCTAAGTGAGCACTGGAGTCAGAGCACAATGTGAAATCCTCCTTATCGTAAAAACTGCTGCTACCTTTCCCTCCAGTTCCGGGACAATCGTACAGAAGTTACGCAATTTGGTTATAGTGATCCACAGCTTCAATTTGTCCCTGGAAAAAGGTGATCACTGTAAGTGGTTTACAATGTAAGTCAATTTGATAAGGAGGCCTCATGGTGGTTAGAGGTGAGGCTCCCACCAGGTGACGTCACCGCCTCACCCACTGCCTCATGGGAACATCTGAGAGCCCAACAACAAACAAACACAAACAAACAAACCTGTCAGTCTGCGGGTGGTAAGAGTGGGCAGGGGCTCAGATGGTTCGGGAGGGGCGTCAAACTGAGAGGGAGAGACTTGAGGAGGGGGAGGAGGGGGGGGGGGGAGGGGGAGGGGTGGAGGACAGAGGCTTCAGAGTGGATGTCCCTGCAGAGAGAGGTGGGGGGGGGAGAGAGCACTAATGAGTCCTCAGAGGTCAGAGGTTATCAGGGGTAATCAGGGGTGAACTCACAGCTAAGGATGACATCTTGTTGTCGGAACAGCTGCAGACGCTCTAATAGGTCAATCAGCTCCCCGACTCGACCGTGCCTGTTGCCCCATTGGTTCATCACCCAGTCGGTCCGCCTCCCTTTCCTCTCAGCCAATCGCACTTCAGTCTGATCGCACAGGACCTCCGAGGCTACGAGTGAGAGAGAGACAGGTAAACAGACAGATAGATGAACAGACAGACAGGTGACCAGACAGATAGATAAACAGACAGACAGGCGACCAGACAGACAGGTGACCAGACAGACAGGTAAATGGACAGACAGACAGACAGACAGATAGATAGATAGATAAACAGACTGACAGGTGAACAGACAAACTGGTAAACAGACAGACAGGTGACCAGACACACAGGTTAACGAACAGACAGACAGGTGACCAGACAGATAGATAAACAGACAGACAGGCGACCAGACAGACAGGTAAACGGACAGACAGACAGATAGATAAACAGACAGACAGGTGAACTGACGGAAAGAGAGGTGAACAGACAGACAGACAGACAGATAAACAGACTGACAGGTGAACTGACAGACAGGTTAGCCGACAGACAGACAGACAGATAAACAGACAGACAGGTGACCAGACAGACAGGTTAACGGACAGACAGACAGACAGATAGATAAAGACAGACAGGTGAACTGACGGAAAGAGCGGTAAACAGACAGGTGAACAGACAGACAGGTAAACAGACAGGTGAACAGACAGGTTAACGGACAGACAGATAAACAGACAGACAGGTGAACAGACAGACAGGTAAACAGACAGACAGGTTAACGGACAGACAGACAGATAGATAAACAGACAGACAGGTGAACTGACGGAAAGAGAGGTGAACAGACAGACAGACAGGTAAACGGACAGACAGGTTAGCGGACAGACAGATAAACAGACAGACAGGTTAACAGACAGACAGGTGACCAGACATACAGGTTAACGGACGGACAGACAGACAGATAGATAAAGACAGACAGGTGAACTGACGGAAAGAGCGGTAAACAGACAGACAGGTAAACAGACAGGTGACCAGACAGGTGACCAGAAAGACAGGCACACCCACCACCTCCATGTTAGCCGTTAGCAGACAGTCTCGGTACCGGGACTCACCGAAGCGGGTCCAGTCCAGGTCTGACAGTCCGTCCATGACCTGGCAGAAGTCCCAGAGCACGTTGGACGGTAGTTTGTAGATAAACGGTCCCTTCAGGTCTCCCCCCGACATCTTATCACTTTACACAACCCTGAAGCTAACAGGCTAACAGCTGTGTGTGTGTGTGTGTGTGTGGGGAGGTGGGGTCACTCCGGGACACGGATCGGTCCGGAACAAACCCGGTGAGACCGTAACATCTGTAACATCTGTCCGTTCAGTCACCGAGAACCACCGCTGCCTCACGGGTTCAGCTCGGTTCAGCTACTTCCGTCCGCCACCAAGCTCACTGCAAGAACAGACGCTTCCGGGGACTGCTCCTACAAATTAAAAGCATGTGAGCAGTGAAACCCGAGCCGGATCGCGTGTGAAGGTTCATTCCGGAAACTGATGACGTGCAAAGCTCCAGCTTCACGACCCGAAACTCACACAGCGTCACTCTATTTCCGGTCTCGAACGTTCCGTCACATCTCGCGGGATTACAGGGCGTCTGAGCTGCGTGACGTCGTGGTGTCGGCGCAGGTCTCGCGGTGTTTGGCGAGCGGAGGGGGGCGGGGTGCAGCAGGAGGGAGCAGAGATGTTTGGAGGCTTTTTTTTTATATAAAATTATTTATTTAAATAAAAATGGCCGCCGTGCGGAGCGGAGAGGACAGACTGTAAGTGGCTTTTTACATTTTCTCCTCCTTCACGCGCCGCCGCCTCGCGCCGCTCAGCCGCTTCTGTCGTGTGTTTTATTCAACTTAAAGTGCGCTGGTTTTCCCCGCGGCCTGTCGCGGCGGAGCGGGGTTAGCGGGAATACGTCACAAACTTACTGCTAAGTCTCTACTTTAGCTGCTGTCACCACCGCGGAGGCTGGCCGTAGTTTAGCCCGCCTCCCGCGCGCCGCCGGGCCGCCCGGACCTCCACGCCACTCCCTGGGAAGTCAGGCCGGCGCGAGGCGGCGGCGTGTCCGACACAAACATCCCAGTCCCGGTCCCCGGCGGCGTGTCCGTCGTCAGACAGGCGGGGAGCTAACGGCGGCTAGCTGGTTAGCACACAGTGTTTTCATGTGAAGGAGCAAACAGGCAGGCTGCGCTGTAACCCGGGTTGACCCACGTTAACCTGGGTTGACCCCACACACACACACACTGACACACACGCCCCCTGTTCCCGGGCTGAGACACTATTAGGCCCCAATGAGATCAGCATCCAGCTGCCTCAGAGCCGCTGAGCCAGGCAGCTCTCTGCGTGTGGCTAAGTTTCCTGCTGTTCACTTCCTCTTCCTGTTCCTTCACTCACTGCTTTCACCCGATGTGTGTGTATATGTGTATATATATATACATATTTATGTATGTGTGTAATAATATATATATAATTTGTGTGTGTGTGTATAAATATAAGTAGTTAAGTTAAGTTCATTTACTCCATTACTGATGTGGAGTACACTTATTTGCTTTTATATTTCATTAATTTACCAATTTTTAATTACTTTTCATTTTAATGAATTTCACTGACAAATCACATGTGATCAGAATAAAGTAAACTGACAGAGTTCAAACAGTCGGTCCATGTATTGATCAGTGTATTGACGTGAAACTACTTTACTTTATGATCCCTCATAATTAACTGATTAACCATCAATACACTCATCATCATCATCATCATCAATAATTACAGTCCAAGCATTACGTCTTCATCCAGCGTTCACGTACATATCAAACCCATTGTGACCCTCTCAGTGTCCATGTGGTGCGACTCAGGGTTGTAGCAGCTGGTCTGAAGTCAGTGTTATTTAAAGGCTCATCATCTCCATGGTCGCAGGAACATGGACAGGTGACATGTCCTCCTGATTGAGCACCTCCACACAGCTGGCCAATCACTGAGTGAGGTGGGCGTGGCTGTGAGATTGTCAGATTTGTTTGGTTATTGTTAAACCCTCCAACCATGTGATGTCATGAGTGATGTAATGTTAACAGATAGGATATCATCCTTTCTCACAGGGAGGAGGGTCAAGAGGGGGAGGAGGGACCTGTCTACCCCCAGCCCCCCACCAGAGAGAGAGAAAGGTCCCACACCAAGACCAAGAAGGCCCGCAGGGAGTGTCGCCATGCCGACCGGGGGGCTGAGACCACATCGCTAGGCACGCCTTCAACAGCTGGGCTGCAGCCACAGATGGGGGCGGAGTCGCAGACCGAGGTACAGTCATGTGCTTTTTGTCTCGCATGAAAGAATAATGCAGGTTTCAGGTATAGAATTGGAGAAACCATATCCTGTAAGTTTTGATGGGGGGGGGGGTCGATGTGGGCCATGCTGAGGGCAGTGACTGGTTCATTGTGACATCACAAAATTATAGAAGTCTTGATGGCTCGTTGTGAAGGGAAAGGTTTTAAGGCGTGCTGTTAATTTGTGGAAGACTTCTAATGCTCTCTTTAATTACAAAGTTATTTATTTGTACTTGGTGCAATGTTCTCAACTATATTCTAAATAAAGATCTGATAAAATGGTTTCATGTTGCTTCCTCCCTTTCAGGTGTCGGAGCCGGTGGCAGGTCCCTCAGAGCCGGGGTCAGCACCAGGGTCCGAATCTGCGGCTGGCAGTGAATCTGCAGGTTCTCCGAGGCAGCGGCGCTCTATCATCCGGGACCGTGGGCCACTGTACGACGACCCATCACTGCCTGATGGCTGGACTCGCAAACTCAAACAGAGGAAGTCTGGACGCTCCGCGGGGAAGTTTGATGTCTACCTGATTAAGTAAAGCACTTGATGCTGTATTGCGCCTCCATGAGGAAATGGTGTAATAGCAGAGTTTTTGTGATGACGTTTGTTTGTTTTTGTCTAATTCTTTAGCTCAGAGGGAAAAGCATTTCGCTCCAAAGTGGAACTTATTGCCTACTTCCAGAAGGTCGGTGATACTACCACTGACCCCAACGATTTTGATTTCACGGTCACCGGTCGTGGAAGCCCCTCCCGCCGCGAGAAACGCCCCCCAAAAAAACCCAAGGTGGTAAAACCGTCGGGACGAGGTCGTGGGAGACCCAAAGGTACTCCCGCACTAACACTAAGAGTCATTAACTAAACAGTGAACAGAGTATGTTGGTGTTTCTTTTTTTCTTTAGGTTTTGCTGTTCAACCTCTGTTGTCTTTGTTTAGGCAGTGGAAAAATGAGGCAGGCTACAGAGGGTGTGGCCATGAAGCGTGTGGTTGAAAAAACACCGGGCAAACTGCTGGTCAAGATGCCCTTCAGTAAGGCAGAGTCCTCTACTGGCACCACCTCCACGGCCTCAAGGTACGACGGGTCCAAGGATCAGAGCTAAAAGCTGACCAGCCCAGACCGGGCTTTTCCCAAGCACACGTCGCCTCCATCTAGATTTCTAACTGGCTAAATATCCAGACAAATCTGCAACAACAGAAAGATTGTGGAGTGTGTGACCCCCTGTCAGTCTTGTGTTATGAAATGACAACCACTGAAAGGCTCCTGATCACAAAACAGCAAGTCATGTAGTCAGAACTGACACCACTTGGTCAGACACACCCAGTAAATCCAAACGTGTATTAACAATGACCTGGGAACATCTGGCTGAGGCGCCTTTGTGCATTGTCCTCAATCTTTAGAAGGATTTACCCATGCAATGGTGTGGATTCAGAATTCATAGAAGTCTTATTCAAGGACTTCTGTTGTCAGATATAAAAACCTGGTTGTTCAGACAGTGGGGTCTCGACCACAGAAGGGTTCCAACTCCGGAAGTTTGATATGACCCGATCACCTGGATTGAGGATGCCACTGGATGACGGAAAGAACATTTTAAGAAACTCCAATTGAGTCAATATTTCTATTTAAAGTCTACTTTGTGTACTTGAAAAAGATATACAACAGGAAAAAGTCATATGTCTTCTTCAAGTACACAAGCAACACAGTCTTGTTACAGGTCCCACAGACTTTTCCAAGGGTTCAAGGTTTTAGTGGTGATTTTCATGGTGAGGATCTTTAACTGCTGCCTAGAACAGACGCACCCGGGTAGATGTGTACATTAACAAAGCAACTATGTGCAGAAGTTGTAGTTTGTTTCAGAACAATTGAGTTTGCAGTGTAATAATATTCTTGACGTTTTATATAAAGCACTAACAAAGTTGAGGCTAATGCTACTTGTTGATGTTGTAATTCCTCTCCAGGTGGTGTCTCCTGCTATAGTGCCCAAGTCCCGTCCTGGAAGAAAAAGGAAATCAGAACAGGAACTTCCACCCCCACCACAGACTGCCCCCAAGAAACGGGGTAGGAAACCTGCCTCAGCTTCAGCAGCAGCAGCAACAACAGTGGCCATAGCATCCACCTCCTCTGTACCCACAGCTGCTAGCTCAACAGCTGGGAGCTACACTGCAGCTGCCATCTTAGCTGCTGAGGCCAAACGGAGAGCAGCCAAGGAGTCCTCCACCAGACTTGTTGTCCAGGAAACAGCTCTGCCAATCAAAAAACGCAAAACAAGAGAGACACTGGAGGAGAGGGAGACTGTTCAGACTCCAGTGGCTACGACAACGGAAACTGTGAGGAGGGATACTACAGAGGGGGAGGGCGGTACAGGAGAAGGGGCTCAAACCTCAGAGACTCAGCCCACCCCCCCTGAGCAGAGCCAGTCACAACTACCGATGTCAACTGCTTCAGATGAAAGCCAATCACATGGACACAAGACACATAAAGGGCGGAAGCACAAGGAGAAAACAGGAGCAGCAGCAGGAGATGAAGGAAGCAGAAAAGATGAAGTGGGTGAAGATGTAGGTGATAAAGGAGGAGAGGGAGCAGGAAGGAGTAGCAGCAGCAGTAGTAGCATTAGTCCATCAAAAACCCATAAAAAGAAGGACCGACCTCACAAACATCACCATCATCATCACCACCATCATCATCATCGCCACCAACAGTCCTCTGCCTCCACATTAAATCAGCCTCCGCCTCCTGCAGCCCCTGGACATCCAGCACCCTCCAGTCAGTCAAGACCTGAAGTCGAGCCCCAGACTTGCCTCTTATCACCACCCAACAATTGCAGCACACCCAGCAAGCTCCTTCCAGACCACAGTCCAAATCTTTGCCTCAGGCCTTGCCTGGACCTCGGCATCCTCCTCCTCAAACACACCACCAGGTCCAACCCTCTCACCAACAAGATCCTCAGTCACCCAGTAAGCTCCTAGCCCAGCCTCCATACCCTGCACCCCAGTCATCTCCTACCAGGCATGTCCTGCACCAGTCACGGTCCCAACAACCCCCACTCCAAACCCATAGTCAGCCCCAGGTGTCTCCCAAAAAAGCCCAGTCACAGTCTAGCCACTCCCCAGCCCAGCCACGAACCCAGCTTCAGACTCAGCAACCTCCAGCTCAGTCACTCCCTACTCAGTCCTCATCCATTCTGCATGTTCATCCGCCCCAACCAAGGCATCCACATCCAGAGAGTCAGTCCCCAACAGCAGCCCAACCTCAAACCCTGCCCAGACAACCGTCTCAACCCCAGAACCAGCTCGGACAACAATCTCAATCCCAGTCCCGGCACTCATTTGAGTCTCAACTTCAACTCCAGTCAAGGACCCCAACCCAACTTCAGACTCAATCCCAGTCCAGAACCCTAACCCAAATTCAGACTCAATCGCAGTCCAGAACCTTAACCCAAATTCAGACTCAATCCCAGTCCAGAACCCCAATCCAAACTCAGCCTCGACTGCAGCTCAGAAGCCCAACCCTAATGCAGCCTCAAATCCAGTCCAGAACCCAAACTCAGCCTCAACACCAGTCCCGGACCTCAATGCAAACACAGTCTCAACACCAGTCCAGGAGCCCACAATTTCAATCTCACCTGCAACCCAGGCATCAAGAGCAGCCCCAACTGCAGACTAGGCTCCCTTCGCATGACCAGCTCCAGACTCAATACAGACCACAACCCAGACCGTTTCTCTCGCAGTCTAGGCCAGCCCAGTCCCAAGCACAACCACGTGTTCAGCAGATTCAAACACAGCAGAACCCCCAGTCCCCCCCTCAGCTCACTAGACCCCATGTGCAGCACCTCTCCTCCCAGCGTCAGTCTCCCAGCCTAACCAGGACCGACCTGGTTCCTGCTCAACAGAACCAGAGTGAACAGCCCCAAGACCTGAGCACCACACGGCCTGCCCGAGGAAGTCTGCTGCCGAGCCGAGAGGTCAGCATGGAAGACATAAGGGCAGAGGGAAGAGTGGAGCCGGCCATGACATCAGAAACCAGAGAGGTTGTAGGAGGGGACAGAGGGTCGAACAGCACCTCCAGACCACCCAGCGCCATGACTGCTGGACCTCCCGGAGTAGCTGGGGCTGTTGTTGTCCCAGGGTCCGATGGTAGAGCCAGGCTCCAGGCAGAGCCAGAGGCAGCAGGTGAGAGCAGGGAGCTCAGAGACATTGTCCCTCAGTCCGCAGTCCCATGCCCTAGCCGGGAGGAAACTGTAGAGTCACGGACTGCCGTCAGCGAAAGAGTCAGCTGATTGGTCAGGCCGATGAACAGGCTGACTGATTAGCAGACTAGTGGACTGTGTCAGCACCTGGAGGAAGAAGAGATTCATGGAGGTTGAATGTTTTTACACTGTTTGCAGATTGAAGGATAGCGTCGCACAGAGCTGATGGAACTGTCGCAGCTTCTGCTCGGTATGATCGGAGATCCGTATGGAGACAGTAAAGTTCTGGATTAGAGAACCGACCTGGACAGACGGAGGAGAGATAGTGTCTTTTTCTAGGAAATACAAACAAAAAGGAAAAACCGATAAAAAGTGTGTGTGTATAGATAATCAAAAGGCAGCTGTTGTGTCCCGCTAGTCTCCTTGGGGAGGGGGAAGTAGTTTGGAACTAAAAACCAACGCTTAACAACACATTACTCTGAACGAAACTTTGCTTCCAGAATATAACCATTTTTTTTATTTCGTATTTTGATAGTTAATTGTTTTGTCTCTGTTATACAGCTTTAAACTGATATTATTGACTGACAGTCCCTTATTTAAAGTCCTGCTATTGACTGACGGTCCCTTACTGAAACTAGTCCTTGACTGAAAGCCTCAGAGGTGATGTGGGGCAACGGTTTGCACCTTAAACTGGTTTCTTGAAATCTCACATTTGTTTTCCTCCCTGTTTCCCATTAATCCCACAATAAACAAAAAGGGGGGGGTTCAGTAATTTCTTCCATCCTCATCCACACTGCCCCCTACAGGTAGCCAGTCTGGTGTACGAGTATTTATATTGAATTCATGACTACACAGACCTCATTCTGAACAGTGTTAGTGATCATCGTTTGAAATAATTGAGCAACTTGAGGAATTCTTCATTCGTCTGATCAGACACTGAAACAGCCTCAAATCCAGATGAGTCAGTTGTTTGATTTAAAGAAGACGTAAATACTCCTCCGTTGTTTTGCAAGTATTTCAAACGAATTGTTCTTCCAGTTTAGAGATTCTTCCGATTTCTGGTCTTCATTGAATATGTTCTGGTCTTTTCATTTCCAAAGGAAGCGTTTTAATATCAAACCAAATCCACTATTACAGTAGCTTTATTTTAGTTTGTATTCTTAATGAACGAGTGGGAAATGGACTCCTCATTTATCGTTTCTTTGTGTTGAACATCTGGAACAGTTTGTACAATCAACCGTCTACGTGTCACTCGTAGACTCTGCAGGCCTTCAACTGGAGAAACACGTACGCAGAGGGCGACCTCGCAGAGGTTGGACTGTCGGCCATGTTGGTGATGTTGGTGTAAACTAAAAAAAAACCCGAAGGAGGTGTGACGCAGCTTCACAAAACTATTCATCGACCAGAAAACTGGCTTTGAGTCTGTAAGTCCAGATTTGAGAGTGAATCAGGATTGTTTGGTGAAGTATTTAAAACTCCAGTGGCTTTAAAGCTGGTAAACGATGACACCTCAGCTGTGAGGCAAATGTTGTTGGCAGCAGACAGAAGCATTAGGAGAGCATCTGCCTGACCAGTTGGAGTACGATGAGAGAAACGAGGGAGAGGTGGGCGAGAGGGGGAGAAGGAAAAAGAGAGAAACCAATACCCCAACTGAACTTACAGACTCTGTTACCGTTCTTCATCCCCGGCACTTTAACAAACGCAGCTTCACCCTTATTAAATAAATGTCCCTCGTTCGTTAAAGTCCTCGTTCGCTCACCTTCATGATGACATCATACAGGTGATGTTTATCTTGGCCTGAGGCTCCTCCCCTCTGCATACGTGGTGCTCCACTGTGTATGACTCGCTTCACAGGACTCGACCCGGCACAACCACAGTAACCAGCCACCATGTTGCATGTTCCAGAGTTTAGTGCCTATAATCTTGTGCGTCTTGCCAGAAGCCACCATGTCAGCGAAGCCATGTTGTGTTCTTAGACTTTAGTCGTGACGTGAGGTGACGTCATAGTTGCTGATGTTGAGGATGAATATTCTGCTTCAGTGGAAACTGTAGAAAATCTAGTTTTTACCTGTTTTCTTATTTTTCTTTAACTAAAGCATTTGTGTCCCTAATCTGTGGTCGTCTGATTCACTGACTCTTACACACACTCAATCAATCAATCAATCAACAAGCTAATCAATTCATCAGGCCATTGACAGACGCAGCTTTGATAACTCATCAGTGATGAAGCTTCACTTGCCCAGGTAATAACTGGTCCAGGACCAGGTGTTAGTCCTGTTTCAAGACCTGGTGATAGCTCGGGTCCAGGTCTTGGTATTAGCACTGAACCTGGTCTAGGTGTTAGTCATGGTCCAGGTCCTGAAGTTGACCTGCTCCAGCTAATACATTCATCTTCAATCCAATTAAACCCGTGCTTGAATTTCTTTACCTGTAGATCAATAAAGGGATGATGGTCTGTATTGATCACATATTGATCAGACGTTCATAACAACATATTAGCAATTTTCTACTTTCAGCCAACTCTCAACCTATCACATGATTCATCACCGAATGAAGAACCAATCAAGAGATACTAATTTAACACAGTTCTGAACATAATAACGGGTCAAAGGTCAAAATGAACATGATCTCTACGCACAATGACCCAATGTTATTGATCAGGAAATCAGACTCCATCAATGGAGGATACCAGGAAACTGCATGAAGACTTCAGATCCCATGATGCACAGCTGCCACCTGTTGGTGACGTCAAACAACACACACACACACACACACACCAGTAAAACATGAGACAAATGGAAGTGAGCCTATTCTTTAGTTTGACGTTTGGGTGTCACGTGCAGTCTGACATAAAATCACAATAACGTGACCTCTCGGTGACCTCTGACCAGCTGATAAAGCGGCTCTGTGATTGGCTGTGCGGACTGACCTGCAGACAGGTGAAGATGGCGGCTCGTGTGGCTGCTGTGGTCCTGCTGCTGCTCGGACTCTGCTCCGGTTCCGGTCCCGCTTCCGGTCCGGACCCAGAGCGCGGGAGGATACAGCTGCTGCGCGTGCAGAGTCTGGCCTCTCAGCCCAGGTATGGAGACTGCTGGGCGCGTGCTCTGCAACACCTGGACACGCGCTGCAAGGACATGACGTCAGAGAGCCAGAGGTGGATAGCGCTGCGGTTCACCCACTGTCACTTGAGCAGGTAACACACGTGAGTCGTTCAGGTGTGATCACCTGCACTGTGAAGCAGTGGTTACCATGGTGATCTCAGGTTGAACTAAGCTGCTAAATAACCATGTTACCTGAAGATGGTGAACTGTAAACTCTCTGTCAGCTCAGGGAGGGACTTCCCATCTTGCCCTGAGGGCTCTGATGTCAGCAGCTGCACAGGAGGGATGGATGTGGCAGCGTTCAACGCCTTCACAGAGTTCTTCACGCACACTCACGCCATCTGTCACTTCCTGCAGTCGGATGCCTGGCAGAGCCGAGCGGAGGACACCATGCACAGGTAACTTAACGCAATGGTAGTGAATGCACAGGTCATTTAACACAGGTGACTAACCATGCAGGTAACTAACTAACACAGGTTTAACTAGACGGTCATTCAGTAAGGTCCCAGTCCCATTTCACCCCTTCTCCCTAGCCCTTGTTTTCCGAGGGTTATCTTGCCCCTTGAAACTGAGACACAAAGGTTAGTGGTTGAAATCTTCTCCTACGAATTGGGAGAGCACTTCAAGAAGCCGTTACGTCATCAGTAGTCATCGCGGAAACATGACCCGTCAGTTGTCGATGCAGAGATGCGACAAAAAGTTGTCATTGTCATAACATTGTGGAGATCTTAAATAAACCAATGTAATCTTTGCAGTTACTAAAGTGACAAATCTATAATATCCTAATAACATCTCTGTTAATGCAGGTGAATCAATTGCATTTGCCATTCAAACAATGGAAATGGAAAAGCTTGGATGCTTGGAAGTTCAGTAACATCGCTGCTATACGCTGGTTAAACCAGGTGCATCGTGTATCTTCAAAGAGCGGGGGGGTGGGGGGAACAGGAAATTATGTGAAAATACAGGATTATCATGCCAAAAAAAGATTGCTAGCAATTTTATTTAATGTTGTTATGAAAAAATGATCCTATTACATTGAAACGATATTAAACTAAGATATTACAATTATTATCGTAATTTTAAAATCCTTATTAATGGCAAAATTGCTACATTTGTGTGTCTCTCAGGGTCAAAGGTCACAGTGGCCTTGTCTCCTAAAACAGGACAAGTCTCCCGCGAGGTCATTTTTACATATTTTGATCAGTTGTCTGAAGGATTTAATAAAATCTCCTCATCGCTCGGACGCAGAGCCGAACAGCAGGGGGCGCTGTTGTCCAGTAAGTCTCTGTATTGAATCCTTCTCTCCTCAGGTTAACAGAGAGTTCAGCAGGTGTTGCTGAGCAGCTGCAGGCCACCAGGCAGATGGCTGAGGAACTCGTTGAAGCCCAGGGTGCTGCCTTACAGGCTCAGCAGGAGATCCTGAACAATGGGGAGGAGCTGAGAGTCACCCTGCAAGACTCCACTCAGGGTAAAACTCACACACCGTGTCTCAGGGATATTTGATGAAGACCAGAGTGAACTCTCCTCTAGAATCCTACCTGGGTGATGAGCTGTTTATAAAGTGTAAACCTCTGTGTGAACTGTGTGGCGCTGACATTCGCATCTTCCTGTGATGAAACGCATGAAGAAGAAGAAGACACCAGCTGAGTCTCTCTGTTGTCTCTGTCTCTCTCTCTCTCTCTGTCTCTGTCTCTGTCTCTCTCTCTCTCTCTCTCTGTCTCTCTGTCTCTCTGTCTCTGTCTCTGTCTCTGTCTCTGTCTCTCTCTCTCTCTGTCTCTCTCGCTCTCAGGCCTGCGGGAGGTCTTCTCAGAGCTCAGCAGTGTCTCCAGGGAGCAGCAGGTGGCGCTGTCTGAGCTCTTTAACAGAGTTACCTTCCTGCAGAGCTTCTTGTTGATGGAGACTCACAGTCTGAGCTCGTGCTGCTACAACGCTGCAGCTCTTTGCACCTGCTTCCTGCTCACCAGCACCCAGCGCTCCTCCAGAGCCAGGTACCCACTTCCCTCCTTTAGACCCAGGTACCCACCCCCCATTTAGAGACAGGTACCCCCCAATTTAGACCAGGTAACCCCCCCCCATTTTAGCCAGGCAACCACCTGCTAACCCTAACCAATTCAGATCCAGCTAACTGTAACGCCTTCCCGTGCCACCTAGAGCCATGTAGCCACACCCACTCACCACACAGAGCCAGGTAACCCCTCCCCCTGCTGGAGGACTACTGAATTATCTATAGTGTGTTTGTGTGTGTGTGTGTGTGTGTGTGTAGGTTGGTGTTGTTGAGTTTGGTGTGTTTAAATTTCTACCTGGAGATGAAGATTTATCAGTTTGTGATGAACACTGATCATCCTGAACACAAACACATGGTGAGTACAACTCTGACATCACTCTGACATCACTCTGACATCACTCTGACATCATGCTTTCTACTGTCCTCATCCCTGCTGATTGGTCCTGTATCTCCAGGAGCTGCTAAGTGTGTATGTTGGCGTCTTGCGGCGGCTCATGGCGTTTGTCGGAGTGTGTCTTCTGCTGTACGTGTGTGTTCGCTACAGAGACCCTGTGCAGCAGAGTTTGCAGCTGCTACAGCAGCTCAGGGAGACGCAGCATGGCCTGCAGGAGGCGCTACATCGTGCAGGTGAGTCTGCACAAAGAAGCTCAGTGAGGCAGCTCAAAGTTGAACCTGTCACAGCAGCCTCTGGTGGAGGGGAAAGGAACTGCAGCTCGTCTGTCTGTGTGCAGAGCGTCTCGGGGAGACGAGGACAACAACAATGACGGACGAGAACCGGGGGAAGTGTCGTGAAGCAGAGGACGGGCGAGATGAAGACTATGTCTCTGACCTCAGCCTGAGCCTTGATGTCCTCCAGGAGGACGAGGACGAGTCTGCGAGCACCAACGGCTCACACCTGTCTCACCTCTCACACTCAGGTCAGTACCTGTCTCACCGCTCACACTCAGGTCAGTACCTGTCTCACCGCTCACACTCAGGTCAGTACCTGTCTCACCGCTCACACTCAGGTCAGTACCTGTCTCACCTCTCACACTCAGGTCAGTACCTGTCTCACCGCTCACACTCAGGTCAGTACCTGTCTCACCTCTCACACTCAGGTCAGTACCTGTCTCACCGCTCACACTCAGGTCAGTACCTGTCTCACTCTGAGCTGGTCACATGACGTGTGAACCGCTTGTCCTGCGTCGCCGCCCACACGCGGAGACGCGTTAAAGATGGCGACTCCTGTGAAGAGCCGGACAAAAGATTGTCAAGACGCACACACAGGCAAACGCACACATCTACACAAAGAATATTCATGTGAAACAAAAACTGGGAAGTATCAGAATATTTCATTATAACAATGAAATGTAAAATGTAAAATATGTTCATCACCTGATCAATACTCAGGCCACATTTCATTGTGACAGGTCGGAGGATGGCTGATGTCTCCGTGCTGCCGTACACTACCCACAATGCCTCAGTGATTCCAGCCCGGCGTTGTCGCCACCCCCCCTCCTCCCCTCTGGTGTACAGCATCCTAGTGGAGGACAAACAGGTAGATAAGATGTGATTATTGGTATTGATGATCTGTGGAGGTGACAGTTATAATCCACAGTAGTAGAGGATTATGACTTTCAAACCAAAACAGACTTGTCCTGCATGACCTCTGACCTCTGACCTGTGTTTTGTTTCCTCTCGACGCTCAGCCTCGTTACAGCCTGAGGAGCCGCCGATCGGAAACTCGCTGAATTCCTCTTCGGTGTCATGGAGACAACGTCTCCACCTACGATGTTTTTAACAGTTTGTCAATAAAGTCAAGTTTTAAACAAGAGACGATTGTTTATCAAACGAAACAAACTCGTCTGACCTCACAAAGAGTGACAGGGCGAAACAAAGCCTGATGGGAAATGTAGTTGAATGCAAACTGATTGGGGACAGTTCGTCGTTTTGGATGAAACTCGTTATGGTCACAGTGGGCAGAGTCACATGACGCATCTCAGGAAGTTCACACTGTGAAACCTGCAGGCAGGTGGAGCCCTCTACTGGACAAGTTAACGTCTCATGGACAAGACTAAGTGGAAATTATAAAAATAAAAACATCTGGAATCTTTCTTCTGCTTCGAATTTCAGCATAAAAAAACAAACGAGGAAGCAGAAAATGAGAAACAGATGTGGGGGGGCTGGTCTGGGATCAGATGTCTGGACACAGGAGGAGGAGTCGTGTTGGTCTGAAGCTCAAATTAGATTTTCACACAAAAGCCTGAAGCAGACGAAAGAGAGACAGAGAGAGAGAGAGACATGTCTGTCTCCCGTCTGTCTGTCTCTGTCTCTACGTGTCTCTCTCTCTGTCTGCCTGCTCAGACAAAGGGATGTTGAATTGAAAGACGAAGACTCTGAGTGAAGAAGAAGAAAAAGAGCTGAGTGGACTCGTTCAGGCAGCTCATGAGGAATCGTATTCTTTCATCTGCTCTGGGATCAGCTGCTGCTCTGAAGATTCTGACGTGGACTTGTTGTGTTAACGGGACTCGTCTGGATCTGTGAGGGTCGGAGATGAAGAACAGAAGATTCTTAAAAGTTAGTTTTTCAGGAAAGAAAAGAGGGGGAGGATGGGGGAGAGAGAGGGAGGGTGAGAGACCACACGATGCTGCTGAACCCTTCACAATAAAAGCCTGGTTTTAAAAGATGTGGAAACGGGAAGAAGACAAACTGTAAGTGACCTCTGACCCGTGTCCGTGTGTGAACTGAGGTACCTCTGCTGGTGTGGTCATGCAGCTGAACGAACCTCGCTGCTCCCCGCTCCCCCCTCCACCCCCCACCTCCTTCTCCAGTCACTTCAGCACCAAGAGGTTTTCGTACCACCTGAGCTCCACACAGCCGCTCAGTGACTCCCCCTGCAGGACAGGTGAGTGAACGTAAAAACCTCAGAACGTTTGGTTTGTTTCAACGTTTAAGACTTTGCTTTTTAAAATCTCATAACTTCTTTGGCAACGTCTCAAAATGATTGTGACAATAAACAAGCAGGTTCTGGTTCAGGTCTTCAAAGGACTGAGGACGACTCCTCTGAGTCTGAAGCTTCCTGTTTGTTTCATAGTTTCATTTGATCTGTTACTTCTGGTTTCACATTGTAATTTAGTGACTACAGAACTTTGTCTGACATGCGTCCGTCCTGTCGTCATCCAACCTACGTGGGCGGAGTCTACCTGTACTTCACTCTGATTGGTTTGTAGACGGGGCCTGATGTGGGCGTGTTGTCAGTTGGGGGGGGGGGGGGGGGTGGTAGTCTTTCTGTTTGAATGGAGAAAAGGAATGAAGCTTTATTTGGTTGCCATGGTAACATCATGATGGTATCACTAGCAGCATCAGCAACTTCAGGCGCAGTACCACAGAACTCCACTAGTTCAAATGCACTAAATGAACGTCCTCGTGGGTCAAACATTAGATCGTCGGAGGTGAAGACTGCAGCTGCTTCCTCTTCCTCTTCCTCTATTGTTTAATGCTGTCTCTACTTCCTTAGTAAACAAGTGTTTTCACTCTGCAAACGAACAGAACCACGGTTCAGTTGGATCCAGACCTCCTCTTCTGGTCGGATGTAATCTTGGTGCGTTTCTTTAAAGTTGGTACAAATGTCCAGTTGGAATTTGAGGATGATCTGATTAGAGTTTGGGAGGTTAAAGGTCATGTGTTAGAGTCATACAACCTCAGGGCAATGATTGTAGTTAGTGATACGATTTAACTATGTGAAGGATTTTAGTCATCGAACGTCGAGATCTAAACTTATCAGAGAAACAAATACGTGTGTGTGAGAAGCTGGATTAATGAAGGTTGAGTTCCATCATTTTATTCGAAAATAAAATAAAAGACAGAGTTTCCTGTGAGAATGTGATGATCATAACCCCCACCGTGTGTGTGTGTGTGTGTGTGTGTGTGTGTGTGTGTGTGTGTGTGTGTGTGTGTGTGTGTGTGTGTGTGTGTGTGTGTGTGTGTGTGTGTGTGTGTGTGTGTGTGTGTGTGTGTGTGTGTGTGTGTGTGTGTGTGTGTGTGTTGTCATTTTGAGCCTACAACTTACAAACACTTGGTTTTAGTGTTTGATTTTATGCCAGTTAATGTCTTCACTAAGATAGATATACAAACGTGTGTAAAATCACAACGTCACACAAGAAATGTTTGGATTCACATGAGAATCCCCCCCCCCCCACATGCACACTCATGAGCTCTCTCTCTCAACATTCATATCTGTCCTGGGGGACGAGCGAGCTTCCTCTCTTTAGGTCACTGGGTCTCTCACTGTTGCTCTGGGGGGGAGGGGATGTGTGTGTGGGAGGTCAGAGGTCAGCCTGTAGTTTTATCTCCTCCCCGGTCAGATGATGACAGTGTGTGTTTGTTTTTCCATCTCTTGGTCCTCCTCAGAGGGGCGGAGTTTCACTGTTTTAGTGAAATGAGGGTGTGTTGATTGGTTGACCCTCTCCCAGCTTCTTCAGTAACTGGGATATTCCTCAGTGTCCTCTTGAGTCTGTCATGTTGAAGCTGGAGGTACAGGTGTGTGTGTGAGAGGAGCTGAGATACGATACGATGACATCAGATTAGATGAGACATTATGAGATGATTGTGAAGCTGAGTCACTACACGGACAATGATACGATGAGATCAGGTAAAATAGGCTGAGATCACATGAGATAAGACACGATGAGTGAGTGAAGTCAGATCATTTAAGATGAGGTCATCCTTTATTAGTCCCATAAACTTAGCATGTGATGAGATGATGGGGAACCTGAGTCTTGCAGTTCTTGACCAGGAGAAACCCGGACTGACACAGTGAGTCTGACTGATCCTCGCGCTGCAGAGCGACACAGGAAGTGATATAACTTCACTGGACGTCACAGTTGTAAAGAATAGAGGACTGCTCGGGACGCATTGTTCTGTCCCAACCCGTCTGAGCCGACCTGAACCCGACAGACATCCAGTTTCTTTCTGTGCGAACCCAACTCCTGATGCAGTTGATCTAAGCTGCGCTGAGTTTGTTACTGTCCCCCACGCACACGTTAATTGGTTGATGCCACTGAGTGTGCGATGTAATAAATCAGGGGGCGCCGCTACATGTACCTTCACCCTGTTCTGCAGGTTGGGGTTATCGAACCCTAACCCTTGGTTGGATGGCCGATCGGAGTCTGCGACTTGTCGTCTACGTATTGGCGAGTTTCTTTGAATCGTTCACACATAACGATTGATGACAGAACCGCAAAGATGCTGGGACGGCCGACATGGAGCAACACAACCAAGTGTGTCAGCCACTTGGTCCATCTGTGCAGAGTACGGGCTGGAAGTCCTGAGGTCCAAATGAAGGACACCTCCAAAGGTGGTTGAGTGATCGAGCTCAGATCCTGAGGAGCTTCCAGATGCCGATTGATAAGATGGTGATGCTAACCAACCGGAGAACAGGAGAAGCTCTGATCGCTGTTAGAGAACCGGAGCTCGAAGCTTAATGGTTATTTTAATGGTGTGTGAGAGAGAGAGAGAGAGAGAGTTCACATTTACACACCTATACTGTCACCACTGCTCTCTCTACCCCTCGCTCTTCCCTCTTTACTTGTTGTCAAGGAAACCAAAATGGAAGAGAGAGAGGATGCTCTCTCTCTCTCTCTGCCCCCCCCCCCCTCCCTCCCTCTGTGCCGCCGCCCGCCTCCCTCTCACCGGGCAGACCCACTGAACAAACCGATCGGATCTAACCTACTTAACCGTCCTGCAGCGGCTCTGCGGCGGTGTCCGGACCGTCCGTGTGTAGGTGGTTCCGGTCCGTGTGTGTGTTAGAGTGTGCGCGTGTGTGTGTGTGTGTGTGAGACCGGTTTCTTGCTCGTGCTGTGGACCGGGAGAGCCGCTCTCTCTCCGCACTAACGTCTCTTTAATGACCGGATTCGTGTTGTGCTGCGCGATGTACATGGACAGAAGCAGCCTGAGCAGGGGTGAGTGACGCGCGTGCACGCACACGCACACACACACACTGGAAACCGCTGCACGAGGGAGGAAGCTGCAGCTGTGCACACGCACGGGCGTGCGTACAGCTTCATCCCTCGTCTGATGATGATGATGATGATAATAATGATAATAATGATGGTGATGATGAAGAGGGTCACAATAATCCTGTTGATGGGGATGATGGGAATGGCATACGCGCGTCCCCACTGTGTGCCGTGCACGCGCACACACTGACCGACATCTCGCCGCAGTGGATGTAGGGTAGTGTGGCTGCACGAGACTGCGTCTGCCAGATGTGTCTGTGCTGCTGCTGTTGATCCGTCTGACGTCACCTGATCAATAATCAATATCCCATCATCACTGACACGAGACATCAGACTAATTACAGCACAGACTATGTGTGTGTGTTTCTGCAGACAGACGGACACACCCCCTACACGCGCACGCACACACGTTAACCATTAAAATGGCGGTTTATAGTGATGAAGGTGAATCAACAGACTCTAACGTCTGTAGGTCAAACAGCTGGATTCAGCTCGGAGGTTCTGTCGGTTCTGTCTGAAGCAGAAACGGAACCTTTGTTCCTCTTCGTCCAGTTCAAACCAGGTTCACTGGGTTTGAACGTGATCTGTGTAAAGACTGAAGACGCTCAGGTAGAAATGCAGCTGAACACATGAGAACCATAACTTCCTCTGACCATTAACCCCCTGAAGGCTAGAACCACATCAAGAACCTAGAGCCTCCTCAACACTGCAAAAAATGAATGGTTCATAGAACCACCTCTGTGGCTGCTAGGCTGTCATGGAAGACCCATAGAACCTCCTAAAGGAACGTGAAGATTTACAGAATCAAAACCAAGTAGAAAGTTCACGATGAGAAACGTTTAAACTAGAACCTCCTCAGGGACATCTACAGCCACATAAAGGAACCATAGAATCCACTCAATGATCCTTAAGAATGACTTGAACCATCTTGTGGGGAAAACCACTAGAACCCCATCTAAGACCTGTAGAATCTCATCAGCTCTAGAACCTCCTGAATGAGCCCAGAAACCACCAGAACCTTCTCAATCACAGAACAACCGGAAGGACGATTTAAAGATCCTTAAAGATGCTAGAACCTCATTTTGGTTCCATGACATGGACCGATGTTGAAACACTGCAGCACGATACATCAAAACCTTTGTGCGTCTTGTACTGGTCGGTCCAGGAACTGGTTTGGTTAGTTCCATCAAGAGGGAGAAAATCCACCGGGGAGAGAAATATGTATCCAGATATTTAAAAATCAGTTTGTTCATCCTCTGTTTCTGTGGCCGTGGTTGGTCGGTGACTCTCTGTCGCTGTGTGACTCTGTTGAACAACCGTTGACCTGACTGAGTTGTGGAGGAATCCGACCAATCACAGTTGCTGTGGCCGGTGTTGATGTGAAGTCAATATCTAGGCAGCTGTACGCCAGGTAGGATGTAGGTCACAGCGCGGGGGGGCTGTGGCTGAGGGGTAGAGTGGTTGTCCTCCTACCAGAAGGACGGTGGTTCAATCCCTCAGTCTTCCCCTGTGAATGCCGAAGTGTCCTTGGCCCCTCATACATGGATATGTTGAATGCACTAATTGTAAGTTGCTTTGGATAAAAGCATCCGCTAAATGACACGTGATGTGACAGCGCAGGAAACATGCTCAACGTGTGATGTTGGTTCTACCAGGATTCAACACCCACTGTCGACCCACCTGAGGGTCGTTGGTTCTACCAGGATTCAACATCCACTGTCGACCCACCTGAGGGTCGTTGGGTCGCGCCCTGAACGCTCGGCTCGACCAGGCGCTGCAACAGAAATGAATCCACACGGTTGCTGTTGTGTTGTTGAGCCACATAACTGTAGACGTACACTACACACAGTGTACACACACACTGATACAAATGTTTTGAACATGTTTTGTTATTTGTCTCTTCACACGTTAATTTAGTGGCCAAATTTATAACTGGTCTGATTCACATCGACAAACAAGGTTAAACATCCAATCTACGAAGCTGCCTATCAACCAACTAACTAACCCAACAACCAACTAACTAACCCAACAACCAACTAACTAACTCACACTGAGATGGACCGGAATGTGTGACTTGATGGTATTGGAAGAATTCTGGGTAATTTAGTTGTAGTCAATGGAAATGCATTGACTGAAAACACACTCACACAAACGCCCACAAACACCATCTGCTTTACATTAGCCTGTTGATGTTTTCCCATGACCTCTCCCATCATGTTCACATCTGCAGACACACACACACACACACACACACACACACACACACACACACACACACACACACACACACACACACACACACAAACAAACATTGACTTGCTCCCTTTAACTTTAACCGTGATGAATCTCCACAACATCAGATTCATTCTGATTACGTTGGAGGGCGGAGCGACCAATCCGATCAGCAGGCTCCTCTGAGGTCAGAGGTCACGGTTTCCTCAGTATTGACGATGATCTGGTTTCTAAACATGAATAATTGATGCGAAAGAATAAATCAGCGACTCAGCAGAAACACGTTTGTAACATGACGGTTTACAGACGATCGCTCAGTGTGAGTGCAATAAAGAGGATGATGTCACAGTGAGGACGCTGGGATGTCCCTGTGACCTCATCCCACAGGTGATGATGATGATGATGATGTGTGTTTCTACATGTTTTTGTTGTTTCTTTGAGACCTTTTCTGGGACCTTGTGGGGACCAAAGTGAGTTAGTGTCCCAACAAGGATAGCTGAACTAACATGTGTGTTTTCTGCTTTTTGTAATTGTAAATGAAGTTTAAATATGTTTCATGTCCTCACAGAGTTTAGTTTTATTTGACTTGAGACAGAAATGTGAGTAGACTATGGTCTCTCTCTCACACACACACACACACACACACACACACACACACACACACTCTCAGTAATAGCTTCCAGATGATGTCTCAGTGCTCAACTGAAATAAATTCCACACAGAGGCATAGACTGAGATGTTTGTGGTTTGTTAGGAGTTGCAGCTCATTGGCTGAATCCTGGTGTCTCCTGAAAGCTGATTGGATAAAAAGACACAATTTCACTTTGGGCTGGCTGTGGTTGAGGGGGTAGAGCGGTCGTCTTCTAACCAGAAGGTCGGCGGTTTGATTCCAGTCTTCAGAAGATACTGAAGCCTGAAAATGACCTCTTCTCATAGAGAAAGTGCTGCACAAAGATGCACAGTGTGAATGTGAAACTGTTCTGAAAAGCACTTTGAGTCTTATCAAGACTAGATGAACTCTAAATGAACACGGACCATTTACCAGTTCATTATGAAGCTGAGACCACGATGAGACGTGCCCTCTGTTACTTTCGTTCAGCTGAATTCGACCTACAGAAACATTTAGTGTAAACACTTCCTGGTGTTTTATTTTTTTTAAGAGAATAAAGATTTTATAGGACGCTTTATTTTGGCAGTCTGTGGGCGTGGCGACAGGCGTGGTCTAGTGGCGTCAGTGAGACGAGCACAACGGCCGATTTGCAGCGTTCTTGGAAAAAATACAAAAGACACATCACGTGTGTGAGTGAAGCCTTCAGCCAATCAGAGCAGAGTTGTGTCCTGCAGCTGGAGAACAACTGCATCTGACTGCCCCCCCCCCATGTTTTAAGGTCATGTGACGTTTTGCAGCACTGGATGAAGTCCGACAAAAATTCTAACCAGCATGCATTGTGTTAAGATCCAGCATGCATCACGTTAATTGATCAAGTTGAACGCGGCTGTGGCTGAGGGGTAGAGTGGTTGTCCTCCAGCCAGAAGGTTGGTGGTTCAATCCCTCAGTCTTCCCCGAAGTTGAATGCCGAAGTGTCCTTGGGCAAGATACTGAACCCCTAAATGGCCCCTCATATATGATGACTGCACTAATTGTAAGTCGCTTTGGATAAAAGCCAAGTGACATCATTTGACCCCTCCTTCCCTTCCCAGGTCCCCCCTCCTCTTCCAGTCCCAGCTTGTTGACAAAGGGTCTCTCTCTGGAGCCGTCTTGCTCACCGTGCGGCCACCAGGGGGCGCTGGATGCTGACGTTCCTGAGCAGCTGAGCTCAGACTCCTTAGGCCCCGCCTCCCTGGATGGAGGGGCACCGCTGACCGAGCGCTGCAGCTCAGCTGAGGGGCTCCTGCTGGTCAACGACACGGGGCCACCGGAGCTGCCGGCTACAACGCTAACGCCACCAAGCAAGAACCGGCCCCCGCTGCCGGGGCCCAAACCTCAGGGTGACGAGCTTTACCTTCATTTGTATTTTAATAGAAAACACATTAATGACATCACTAATTGACATCTGACCCTGCCCTCAACAGTCCCCCCAAAGCCCCCCCACCTGCAGCAGACAGCTTTGTCAAGGCCACGCCTTAAGGCTCCGGAGAAGCCCCTCCCACCTCCTCCACCATATAGACCCCTCCCAGTAGACCCCAGGGGGGGACGGACTCCACCTACCCGGGTCGAGGGCACCGCCTCACCCACCTGTGTCCTGTCACTTATCGAGAAGTTTGAACGGTGAGTTCTGATTGGTCCAGAGGAGGTGTGATTTTGGCGTTTTAGATTTTATTGTTTTATTATTATGTTTATTATTGTATGTTAATTGTCTACTGTTGTTTATTGATGTGTGGTGATTGTTTATTATTCTTAGTTTTTTTTTGTTTGTTCACAGCGAGCAGATCATCGTTGTCCCTGACATCACCGGGGGGGCTCTGTGTCCCAGAATAACTGACACCTCCTCCTCTCGACCTTCTTCACCACCATCATCATCAGCCCCCGCCCCTCCCCCACCAGGGGAGGAGCCGCCCTCTGAGGTTGAAGGTCATGGTGATGTGAGAGTGGAGGATGAGGTGGGTGAACTACGTAATGATGACGATGATGACGAAGATGATGAAGAGCTGGCGGCGGCGTGTGGTAATGACATCCATCAGAAACGTCTGTCTATGGAGTCAGGTTACAGCGCCTCAGAGAAACACCTGGAGGACGATGTGGTTGCTGTGGAGATGAGGGAGCAGCAACAGCAGCCGCCGCTTCTGGACCAATCAGAGCTTCCGTCAGAGCGTCTGTCGCTGCCCTCCTCACAGACAGACGGGAAGCTGGCCAATCGGGACAGTGGGATCGACAGCATCAGCTCGCCATCGCATAGCGAGGAGCTCTGCTTCGCCAGCGTGGAGGAAGGGGGAGTGGTTTTTCCCTGCAGCCCCGCCCTCCTCCCTCGCCTCTCCAGCTCGTCCTCATATGCTGGGGAGGGTGAGGGGGAGGAGCTGGGGGCGAGGGGGGTGGCGAGGAGGAGGAGGGACTTCTCTGAGGAGGGAGACAGTGACCTGGAGGAGGAGGAGGAGGCGGAGCTAACGCTGGTGCTGGCCCCTCCCAAAACCGACAGGCAGGACTCTGCTGAGGTGAGACGCCTTCACTGACCCCGACCACCACAGGAAAATACTTATTATTAGTATATATTTTTTAGTATTATTTTAAGGAGAAGTTTTCTGACCTGATGTCGACTCACATGATTGGTTGGTTAACGAGCTAACTGCTAACATCAAACTTCCTGGTTTTGATAAATCTGATTCTGTGTCTGTCCAGATGTCCGTCCAGCAGAGGGTCTTCAACATCGCCAACGAACTGCTGCACACTGAGATCGCCTACGTCTCTAAGCTCCACCTCCTGGACCAGGTTAGTCAGCTGAACCTAAACCACCTCTCATAGTCTTTGTTCTTGTGTCACATCATTGGTTCGGTTTCTGTTGCCGTCGAAACGCAGTTTGATATTACAATCCTCTCCTCCAGAGGGGTTGAAAGGAGTGGCACAGCGCCCCCTGGGGAAGTTATCTGGATTCATTTGCGAAATTGCTCATCATGTTCACTCCCCTCGGGCGCCCCCTGCAGGTCTTCTGTGCCAGACTCCTGGAGGAGGCTCGGTCCCGCTCCTCCTTCCCCTGTGACGTTATTCAGGGAATCTTCTCCAACATCTGCTCGATCTACTGCTTCCATCAACAGTTCCTGCTGCCAGCGCTACAGAAGCGGATGGAGGAGTGGTGAGGAAGACTCTCTCCTCATCTTCATTGTCTTCTCCTGGCTCTGCTCCTCAGGACTGATTCTGACTTTGTTCCTCCTTTGTGTTCAGGGACTCAAACCCACGGATCGGGGACATCCTGCAGAAGCTGGCTCCCTTCATGAAGATGTACGGAGAGTATGTGAAGAACTTTGACCGGGCCATGGAGCTGGTGAACACCTGGATGGAAAGATCGGCTCAGTTTAAGACCATCATCCAGGAAATCCAGGTGCAGATCCGCGCTGCCGCCGTGCTGCACTGGTCTTGTTGTCGTTGCGTGTGCAGTTGTGTGAAACTGTGTGTGTTTGTTGTGTTTGTGCAGAGGGAGGATCGCTGTGGGAACTTGACGCTGCAACATCACATGCTGGAGCCGGTTCAGAGGATTCCTCGCTACGAGCTGCTGCTCAAAGATTATCTACACCGACTGCCAGAGGATGCCCCGGACCACAGGGACGCCCAGAGTACGAGAAACAAACGCACCCCGACATCAATGTGGCGACAGTGATGCTAATTCTGTGCTAGCATTAGCTAACATTAGCTAACATCACCTAATGATCAGTGGCGCTCAGTCACCTGACCTTGTTTCTCTCCACAGAGTCTCTGGAGCTGATCGCCACAGCAGCCGAACACTCGAATGCCGCCATTAGTAAGATGGTGAGAGTTTTATACAGTTGTGACTCCAGAGGTCGTGACCCTTCACTCATTAACCTTCTGAAGCTCGTCCCAAACAGCTGCTGCTTCATGCTTCTGACCCCCCTCGTCTGTCTCGCCAGGAGCGAATGAGGAAGCTGCTGAAGGTGTACGAGTTACTGGGAGGAGAAGAAGACATCGTGAACCCGACTAATGAGCTGATCAAAGAAGGATACATCCTCAAACTGTCCAACAAGAACGGGACTACGCAGGACCGATACCTCATACTGGTGCTGTTCTGTCCTCTGTCTCCTTCACTGTTTTACAGGATGTTACCATGGAGACAGTATCATGTGACACGTGTCTCTCTCTGCAGTTTAACGATAGGCTGCTGTACTGCGTCCCAAAGCTGCGTCTGATTGGTCAGAAGTATGGTGTCCGTGCTCGCATTGACGTGGACGGTATGGAGGTGAGACAATAACACCTGCAGCATGTTGTAGAGGGGGGGTGGTGCTGTGTGTGTAGAAGTGGTTCATGGTGGATTCTGTGGTCCTGATGTTACTGTTCTGCCCCCCCCCAGCTGAAGGAGCCCAGCGGAGCTGCAGTTCCCAGGACGTTCCTGGTTTGTGGAAAGCAGAGATCACTAGAGCTTCAGGCCAGGTACAATCACATGGAGTCTCAGGAGTCCTTCACACATGTTCCTCAGACCAGGGTCCGGACCAATGGACCAAAAGGTGGTCTGGGTCCAGATCAAACTGAACCATGGTTTCTTTTCGTTTACAGTGTTCGCTCCCTAAATTACAATGTGAAACCAAAACAAATGAAACAATGGAACAAACACATGAAGCTGGTTCGGATGTTTCTGACTCATTCTCTGTTTGTCTCCGCAGGACAGAGGAAGACAAGAAAGACTGGATCCAGGTAAACTCAGTGATGTCAGGGCTGTTTAATTACTCATGTTTACATGTGTCCAGTAAAAACACAATGTGTGTGTGTGTGTGTTTCCAGGCCATCCAGGCGACCATCCAGAGACACGAGCAGACGATGGAGAGCTTCAGACATTTGAACTGTTCACTACGAGAGGATGAGTCCACACCACCTCACTCCCCGGTAACACATATACACACACACACGCACGAACGCACACAAACATATATACACGCACATACACACACATATGTGCTCACTGCTGACTGTGTTTGTGTTCTTCAGAGTTGTGTGGAACTGGGGAAACGAGCTCCGACTCCGATCAGAGAGAAGGAAGTGACTCTGTGTATGAAGTGTCAGGAGCCATTCAACTCCATCACCAAGAGACGACACCACTGTAAAGCCTGCGGACACGTACGTCCATCACTCAGCTACCAGAGAGTCCGAGTCCGGTCCAGTTAGTTCTGTCCAGTTTATCCAGGACAAGGACAAAATAACAAAAACAGACACATCAGTAAATTCAGTCCAGGCAGGAAGTTACAGGGGGACAGATCACACTGTGACACATCTGATCTTTGTTTCCATGACAACCACAGACATGCAGCAACAATCACCTGTTGTCCGTTTGTCTCTGTTGAAACCAGGTGGTTTGTGGGAAATGTTCGGAGTTTCGTGCTCGTCTGTCGTACGACAACAATCGCACCAATCGAGTTTGTGTCGACTGCTACGCTGCACTTGTGGGAGTGTTGCCGTCGCCCGCCACGCTGACCAGCAGCATCCAGAGGAGGCGCTCGATCCTGGAGGTTAGTGTGACATCACTGTGACGTCACTGTGACGTCACCATAAAACAGACTCCTCAGAAATATACAAGTCAACGATGGATCCACTAAGCATTGAGTGCGTCTCTGTTGTTTCCATAGAAACAGGCCTCGCTGGCGGCAGAGAACAGTCTGATCTGTAGTTTTCTTCACCACATGGAGAAAGGGGGGGGGCGGGGCTGGCAGAAGGCCTGGTTCGTCATCCCTGAGAACGAGCCGCTGGTGCTCTACATCTACGGAGCGCCGCAGGTACGTGAACCATCACAACAAACAACACTGTACAGACAGTAACCATGGCAACACTGAGACTGGTCTGGCTTTATTTTCGCTTTGTGTTTGTCGATGTTCTAATTCCCATGATTCTGTTTCTATGTCGTTTCCAACAGGACGTGAAGGCGCAGCGCAGCCTTCCTCTGATTGGCTTTGAAGTCTCTCTACCGGAGTCATGTGACCGCCTAGAGAGACGCCACGCCTTCAAGATCTCCCAGAGTCACCTGACCCTGTACTTCTACGCTGAGGGGGAGGAGCTACAGCGGCGATGGATGGACGTCTTGTCTAGGGCTGGGAGGGGGGAGGAGCCTCAGGTCCACCACCCAATTGTGGAGAGTCTGGAGGAAGAGGGGGAGGAGCTACTAGCTGCAGCAGAGGGCGAGCACACGTGATTCTATCAGTCGAGAAATGATGGCAATTAAGAAGGCGGGGTATTTAGATGATTATCAATCCTGATTGGAAACCAGAACAAACCAGTGCACAGAGTCACTGACACACACACACACACACACACACACACACACACACACACACACACACACACACACACACACACACACACTCACACACACTCTGTATATTTAAAGTTGCGTGCTTCGTCTGCATGATTCCTTCCTGCTGTCAACACAAGATGGCGTCTCTCTCTCTCTCCTCCTCCTCCTTTCACCTGTGAGGCGAGGTGGGTGGAGCCTCTGGTTACATAGGTAACTTTTATAAATGTGGTCACAGTAAACTCCTCCCTCTGTTTTTATACTGCACCTCCCATGAGCCCCGGCTGCTGTTTCTATGGAGATGCCTCCACCCAGAGTTGTGCCATCACCGTTGTGTCATCTTCAGGAAACTGACCCAAATTTCCAAAGTTTTTTTAAATACCTGAATTTATCCAATGAGCTCATGGCAACAGGAGAAGGAGCTCTCTGATTGGATGTTTGTTGTGACGTCCAGTTTTCAGAAGGTTACTGTGAGTTACTGTTAATTTATCTAATTTAATTTATCGTATAATTTAACGTATTTAACGTTTCTCTGGAGCGGCAAAGGTCCAACGGTTTCCAGAAAATGAAAATGGACTCGAGTGGTGGAAGCAGTGTCCACTCACCTCCATGTGGCCACTCACAGTACTGCACCTAAAACCCGGTTCAGTGTGTCAGTCAGAACAGTCCTCCTGCTGGTGGATCAGGGTACTGCAACTAAAAGTACATTAAGACATGTTGAATATTAATGTTTTGACACAACCTGCAACAAGTTCAGTAATAACAACATTGCTGCATTACAGACTTTTAATATATAAAATCTAAAATAAATATAAACTTTCACAGAGCAAGAAAAGAGAAGACAGTTCATTTTGGAAATATATGATCTAAGAGCCCAGCTATTTGAAGAGGTTTTTATATATATAAATATATATATATATATATATTTACAGGTCTGATTGTATAACATCATGACGTGTGACATTGGAAGTGACCTGAGGTTCTTACGCTCTTGGGCGATGAAGTAAGAGATGATAAGATTCTTCAGCGTTTTGTTGAAACTGTTAAAATATGATGGAGGTTAAAGATGTTTAATTTTTTTAATCCAAATTTTACCTGAAGACAAACAATGTTTTCACCCTTCGTGATGTCACTACTCCAAAACTACACTTCCCTGCAACCTCCGCTCTGTGGCTGGTCTGCTCTCTCTCTCTGCAGGTGAAGCATGGTACTGCAGGTTGTCGTCACTTCCCTGAAGAAACCTCCCACATCCTGTAGTAAAATTAAAAAAAATACAGCTTTAATAATTCACACTTTATAAATTGAAGATATTCTCTCATTATTACATGTTAATAATGTTATATATCATATGACATCATGTAACATGCAATGCTTCAAATAGGTTTGTCACAAAAAATAAGAAAAGTGAGAATTGAAAATGAAATTATTTGACTATATTATGAGAAAATATGATCACGTTGTTTTCACTCTTATATTTTTACATATTTATTGATTTTGATTTACCTTCACATGTGTATAATCAGATATACTTAATTATACAGTATTAAATATTCCATAATATATTTATATGTTACATAATTACTTTAATTCCATTAAAAAAGATAGAATTCAATCAAATAAAATTTTACCTTTTGTATCTGATGATAATTATTTAAGAGTATTACACGCCTCCTCTTTCAAATGGCCAGATGACAAAGTAATGAATTATGAATAACTAGTATCTGAAGATGAGAGCGTCCCCTGCAGGACGCTGATGCAGGTGCAGGTGTTTTAGGAGTTGGATGTAAAGTATCGGTGGAATTTTAAAGACTTGAACCAAACTGGACTCTGAACTTCATGGACTCTCGTTTCCTGGATTTCCAGCGTTTAGACGGAGCCGAGATGAACGGACTCGTCTTGTTGCAGCATTTCTTTTGGACAAAGTGTTTTGATAGTGAAAAAAAAGTGAATATTGTTAATATTGTTCTTGTGATTCTGAAGAATCTGAGTGAAAAGACGAAACTTCTCGTTGGATATTTCTGTGTTATGAGTCGGGTTGTGTTCGATGTTTGCTTGATGCAAGAAGAAAACTAAGACTAAAGTTTTTGTAAATATAATTTATTCTCCTGTGACCCTGCCCCACCCTGGTCATGTGACTGTTAAGGTCAAAGGTCACAGCCAGAGCCCTGCGGCGGCCATGTTGGCTCCACAGGTGAAATTAACAGGTTAAAGGTTAAAGGAACAATTTGACATTTTGATAAATTCCCTGGGTCTGTGTCATCTTACCTTTCATCTCTGTCACTCTTCAGATGGGTCCGGACCTGGTTAGCTTAGCTTAGCATCAAGACTGGAAGCAGCCATTTAACAAAAGATGTCAAAAGATCAGGTGAAAATTCGGGATTGTTTAGTAAACAATTAGCTAACACAGCTGAAGGCATCAAAGCTGTTAAATGCTACAGTTTGACTGAGCGCTAATAACATTATAATAATCTGTGGTTATCCTGTAAACATTAACTGTGGCATTAGATCACCTTTCGCATGCTAACACAACTTAACTTTAAATCTTAAAATCGAACCGCTTAGCATATCAGAAAATACCAGCAGTTACTTTACCCTCATTGAACAGAGCTAGGCTAACAGTTCCCCCCTGCTTCCAGTCTTTGTGCTAAGCTAGGATAACACATGTTTCTGTGATATCCATCTGAAACCATTGACTCTACAAAATGTTGAATTCTTCCCGAGTCGCTGTGGTGCTCAGCCTGTCCGCAGCTCTGGTTGTCACCGTGTGGTGTTAGCGTGTGCTTGGTATGTTCGAGGACTCTCCTCCGAGTCGTCGTCAGGGGGAAATCTTTCCATCTGATTTGAGCAATCGACGTTTGTTTTAGGTTTGTTTGAGTTTAACTTTTTATTGTTGCAAGAAACATTTGAAACGCCATTTCTACCGGTCTACCGTTCTAACATTTAACTGGCCCTTTATGCCTATGGTCCTCATATCAACTGGTCCGATGTCCAATGGTCTAACGAGTTCTAACTGGCCTTGACAGGCTCTAAATGGTCCTCACTAGTTCTAACGTTCTACTGGTCCATGTCTACGATCTACTGCCGACAGCTCTAATGGTCCCACAGTTCTATGGTCCTGACGTCCATTGGTTCTAACGAGTTCTAACTGGCCTTGACAGGCTCTAAACAGTTCTGATTGGGCCTGACGGGTTCTAACTGGTTTTAGCTGGTTGTGTTGATGACACAGCTGAACAGTGGTTTGTTGTATTTTCTCTTCATGTATTTGAATTTGTTGAGTTTTCAGGTGAAGGTGAAGTTGTTGGTTCAAACTGTTCATCACATCTATGTTAAGTTTTTAATTGTTTGTCGTGTTTGTTTCTGAACATGACGTCAGTCAGCTTCTCTCAGTTTTACTCGATGAAAGAGATGATGATGAATAATTTATTATTATATGAGGGACTTTTTTTACATTCTAGCTTTGTGGGTAATTTTGCAAAAATTTAAGATTTGCTCAAATGTTTTCCCGTTACCACCAGCTAGCATTAGCTTCTGGTCAAAACAACTTGCTCACAGTAAATTGTTGAAGTGATGATGATGATGATGATTGGTGGTGAAATGATGATGATGAGAGGTGGTGATGAAAATGATGATGATGATGATGAGATGATGATGAAAATGTCGTTGGTTTGTTTTTCATGTTTTAAATGTTTTACTTCCTGGTCGACCTGATGCTGGTGACGCTGTTTGTCCGTCGCTGTGATGTTACATCAGTTTCCATCTTTTCAGACCACGTGAGTGTGAGACTTCCTGTTCCTGTCGGAAGCTGCTGTTACCTGAGGGGCGTTAACCAGACGGCCGGGCTCAGGTGACCGGTTGTTATCTGACACAAAACAACCACAGGCATGAAGCAGCCGCCGTCACCACGGAGACCATCAGAACATGCATGAAACTGTCACTGTTCATATGTTGGCATGTGGAATAGAAACCTTAACAAACCTAAATCTACATGCGTCTAATACGGCCGTCAGAGAACCAATCAGAGGAGACTAGGTGGTGATGTCATGTAATTGAATGACATCTTTTTTTGTGACCAGACGCTCACCCCACTGACTTCTCGTTAGAGGAACCGGGGGTTTCTGGAGCAGCATGTTACCATGGTGACCTCCAGGTTCCCTGAGCCTCATTCTCCTGTGCTGGTTTCACTGTTGTCATAGCAACCCCTAGACTTTAGTTACCATGACAACAGTATCACCAGCACCTCTCTTTTCTCTCTGTGGGTGTAACAGCAGCATGTTTGTGGACTCTTCGTCTTCCTGTTGTACTTCTGGTACCTAGTTATCATTGATTATTGATTATGGATTGATTGCAGGTTATTGGTTAGTGGCCGGCCACTAC
>CM031675.1:26204650-26242150 GCA_006182925.3 Reinhardtius hippoglossoides | reverse complement strand
AGATTTAAAATGGTTTCCATTCGTTTTGAATCTGGATTAAGCTGAATTAAATCTGGATTAAGACTGGATTAAATCTGGTTTGAAACAGGTTTAACACTGGATTTAAAATAGATTAAGGCTGGATTAAAGATAGATTCAATCTGGTTGGAAACTGGTTTATAATTGGGTTTAGGCTGGTTTGAAACAGGATTCAAACTTGATTTAGGATTGAAACTGGATTCAGTCTAGAATAAGGCTGGATTAAATATGGTTTTAAATTTAATTGAGGCTGGATTAAAACTAGATTTAAAAATAATCTGTTTTGAAACTGGTTTAAATCTGGATTAAATATAGATTAAGGCTGGAATAAAAACTGGTTAAAAGATGCCTGCAGATCTGTGTTGGGGAGTTTCTGCTCCAGCATGTGTGTGTGTGTGTGTGTGTGTGTGTGTGTGTGTGTGTGTGTGTGTGTGTGTGTGTGTGTGTGTGCGTGTGCGTGTGCGTGTGCGTGTGTGTCTGTGTGTCTGTGTGGTGTGTGTGGTGTCAGGCTGATAATGAAACACTGGGAGGGTTTTTAGTTTTTTCTTAAAGAGACGTTTCCTCATTTTTCAACAGTCGAGCAAAGAGAAAGGGAAGCTGCTGCTCGGCTGCTCGGCTGCTCGGCTGCTGACTGTGTGTGAGAGTGTGTGTGTGTGTGTTACTGAGTGCATGGATTCATGTGTGTATGTCTGTGAATGTGTGTTGGTGTGAAATCAAAGATGAGGATTTTAGTTTTACTGCCAGACCATGAGAAGAGGAGGATTAAATCTGAGGTAAAATGTTTGTCTTGTTGTTTCAGGTCAGTTTGAGCTGTGACCTCTGACCTCTCTGGAGAGGAGTGAAGTTAAATAACGTGTCGTCGGCATAACGTATTATATAAAGTGATCAGAGCTGTACTGACGGCGACAGGATGTAATTGGATCAATATTATTGATGCAGTAACATGTGAACAGTAACAGTTGAATGTAACAGACGAGTCGAACCAGAACCATATAAACATGTTTTATATGGTTCTGGTTTAAACTCTGACTCCTCTGCCACTCAAACATTTATTATGGAAATGAAAAAACATGGAACCACAGAGAGAGTAACTGGAGGACGAGTTCAGTTTGATCTTTTCTGACTCGCAGTGTTATCTGTTCAGACCCATTTTCATACTTTATTCTCTTTAGTCTTTGTTGTTGTAACTTTGGAGAAATATCCTGCACAAGAATTTCCTTCAGGATCAATAAAGTTATTTTCTTATTTTAAAACTGAGGCTGACAGAAATTAGGGTTTAAACTTTTTAGACTCGGTGAATAAACGTCTTCAATTTATGTATTTAGACGAAACTGTAAACGCTACGAGGAACTTTCAGTTGACCGACTGTTCGCTGCCACGTTCTGCCGGCAGAAGATTTTACATGAGTTAACGTGACGCTGTTTAAATTCAATTTGAATCGTAATCACATGGTGGCGCCAGAGAGCGGGGTAGAGGAGCGGAGACAAATATTCATGCCTCAAAAAATATTAATATTAATATGTTGACACAGTTTCAGCACTTTAATCATTTATTATGGTTTATTGACTTACAGAACTTTTTCATTTAGGTTGTACAGATTTAAGAGACACTGCAGGAACATTTCTACTGCAGAGGTCAGAGGATTCATAATGTAAAAGAGAAATCCAGAAACACTGACATGTCTATCTGTTTGTAGTGAATTCATTTTTAACATGATGTTTTCCTGTAAGTCCTGTTCAGTGTGACTGTGTGTGTGTGTGTGTGTGTGTGTGTGTGTGTGTGTGTGTGTGTGTGTGTGTGTGTGTGTGTGTGTGTGTGTGCGTGTGTGTGCGTGTGAGCAGGACGCAGCTCTTATCATTTCTTGTTCGATCAGCAGATTCCACTGAGCAACATGAACTGACCTCAGATCAGAGCTGTCACACAAAGAACTGCTCTGTTTGATTTAAAAGCCACATTCTGACGACGCTGACATTATTTGTCTTTAAAAAAAACAGAAAAGTCTGATGAACTGACCACATGAGAATTACACGACAGCATTTCTTCTCTCAGCTGATTGGACGGATTTCATTCAAATAACAAAATTCTATATTTCAGAGAGATTGACTGTGTTTCGATTGGTCCGTTTCAGCTGCCTGTCTCTGGGACGATGCTGGACGTTTACAGCAATGGAGGGATGGCCACGCCGGCCATCACCGTTAGCAACAGTTGCCCGGCCGAGCTTCACGCCATCAAGACCGAGCTGTTCGGTGAGTGACCGACGCCGTGAAGAGCTGGCTTCTCATTGGCTCACACCAGTTCTGATGTTACAGCTCAGAGAGTGAAGCCCCTCCCCCGTGTTTCCCTGTTTTCTGCTGCAAAATCAGTTCTTCTTCATTTTGATGAGTCAACACCACGACTTCCTGTGGACGAACCCACACACACACACACACACACACACACACACACACACACACACACACACACACACACACACACACACACACACACACACACACACACACACACACACCACACACTCAGCATCCAGTCGTGTTTTTCCACATCATCAGTTCCCACTTCCTGTTCAGTCAACATGAACGTCTTCCTCAACAGAAACTGCACTTTGTCATTTTCAAGTTACTGTGACTGAACTTTAAAAAATCTTTTCTCTCATGAAAACAAAATTACAAACTAGATAAATTCACTGACGTCTTACATGTAAAAATATTATTACACAACAAAGTAGAAACTGTAGCTTAATGAAAATATTAAAACTAAAGTTCCACCAGTTAGTGTTTTCCAGAGTTTTCAGTCATCACATGCTCTTCATCACATGCTCTTCATCACATGGTCTTCATCACATGGTCTTCATCACATGGACTCATGTCCAGGACGTTAAAGTCATTGTCGTCTTCAAACCGACAAAATAAAGTTAATTGTAAAAAAAAAAAGTAAGTGGACCCACAGTGTTGACAAATTAAATATTTATCTTTTTATTGTTGCTTCTGAAACTTTCATGCTAAAAGATTTCCTCACATTCCAACCGGCCTCATTCTGTCCAAGGTCGTTCATCCAGATTTCCTTTCTCTACACATGTGAACTGTTTTATCTCTCCACACCGGCGCCACCCGGTGGCTGCAGGCATAATGTTTTCAGGTTGTCTCATTCTTGTGAACTCGATATGTCAGGAAAACCTGGAGGGAGCGATAATTCTAATTTAAATATGTTTAACTGTTGTTGTAGATGTGGAGACAAAAACTCTGATCAAAGAGAGACAGAAGAAGGACAACCACAACCTCAGTGAGTTCTGATGAGCACTGCAATCAAGACTGAATGATAATACTGATAATAATGATAATACTGATAATAATGATAATGTTTCTGTTTCAGTCGAGAGGAGGAGGAGGTTCAACATCAACGACCGCATCAAAGAACTCGGAGCGCTGATCCCCAAATCCACCGACCTGTCAGTAACCACTTAGCGAACAACACTGCTGTATGTCTCACTGTGCTGGTTGGTGTTGTGTGTTAACGAGGCGTGGCCTGTGATTGGCTGATCAGGGAGATGAGGTGGAACAAAGGGACCATCCTGAGGGCGTCGGTGGATTACATCCGCAAAATGCAGAAAGAACAGCAGAGGGCGCGAGAGATGGAGGAGAGACAGAAGAGGCTGGAGAACGCCAACCACTCACTGCTGCTCCGCATACAGGTGAGGGGGGGGAGGAGCTTCACTATTTATTTCTCCTTCCGTCTCTTTTTGCACCAATCGAGAGGAGGATGTGACGTGAGCTGGACAGAGATCAGATCTCAGAGGGTTAATGCCAGGTGTGAATGAGATCAGGATAAATCACATCTGGATAGAAATGCATTATAGTGGTGCAGGTGTGAACAGATCCCACCTGGATACAGATTTGTTCTCTAACCTCTGAACTCTGACGTGAATAATCTTCTTTTTGTAGGAGCTGGAGCTCCAGGCTCGTCTCCATGGCCTCACCTCCTCCTCTTCCTCGCCTCCCTCCGCCTCCTCCTCTTCTACTCTTCTCTCCCCCACTCTGCCTCACCCCTTCTCCTCCTGGCGACTCCCTCCCTGGATCTGGACGCCCTGAGCTTTGTGGAGCTGGACGAGCCTCGGGGAGCCTCCACTGTCTTCTCTGCCGACCTGCTGGCGGACGTGGGGCTGACGGAGCTCCACAGCCTGGGAGACATCCTGATGCAGGAGGGGGGGGGGAGGGGAGGAGGGGTGATGTCTGACCCCCTGCTGTCCTGTGGAGCCTCTAAGAGCAGCAGCAGGAGGAGCAGCTTCAGCATGGACGAGGACCTCTGATGACATCGTCACGTACGCAGGGATCTTATTGGCCAGAGGCGGGACTCAGACCAGAGATTTTTTAAATGTTCAACTTTTAATAGAAAGAGTCAAAATGAACAGAATATAAAAGGGATGTCACAGGGAGCAGTGTAACCATGGTAACCACTGTGAGCCTGTCAGTTTCACCCAGGTGTTTCCATGGTAACTGTTCTCTGGTGTGTGTGTGTGTGTGTGTGTGAGAGTGAGAGTGTGTGAGAAACAGTGTCACCATGGTAACCAGGAGGTGTCTATTACCAGTTTGCCCATGAAAACCAATATGTCCTCCAGCATCACTTAGATAACCATGGTAACCACTGTGTCTTCCAGTGCTCCCATTGTCACCAGTGTCACCATGGCGACAGCTGTGCTGTTTCATCCTCGTCAACATCAGCCCAGAAACAGACCAGAAGCAAATCGTCTATTACTGAAATAACTCGCAGCTGATTGGTCAGTAGAGCAGCAGCTGATCAATAACTGGTTGATAACAGTTCAGTTAAAATTATCTGTATATATAGATATATATATTATCTATATATATATATTTTTTTTACAAATGGAATTTTTTCCCCCCGAAAATCTTTTAAAGGAGCTCTATGTAAATGTTTGCTACATAGCTAATATTAGCTAACGTTAGCATTTGCAGCTCACAAAGTTCTGGTGAAGTGTTTTCTTCCACGGAAGTTAGCATGCTAACCAGCTAGCTGCAGCCCGTCTGCTGCTCAGAGGACGTGTTGTGGCTTAGACCTTAAACCCAATAATGGCTGAAGTACACAGCTAATGCTATCATTAGCTTTGTGATGATGTCATTCAGAATCTTTCCCATGTGGCACAGAGTCCTGTAGCCACGCCTCCATCTGTGACATCACAGCAGGTACCTCACCTGTTCCGGACTCCGGACCTCCTGCTGTGTTGGAGACAGGAAACGTAACGATCCTCGGTTCTGGTCTCAGTCAAAGGAATATTACACATATTACAGCAGAGTTCATCTTCCTTCTGGAGAGAGGCTTCATCCACATTTATAATGATCAACGTACAGAATTAGTTTTATAAAATCAACTTTATCAATTCATTTTACATTAAATAGATCAAAAGTCCAGATATTTGTTGACATTTAGGAAAATAAAAGCATCTGAATTGACTCTTTGAACCCAGTGATGTTCCAGAACAGAGATCCAGTTACCGTAGTAACGACAGCTTCATGAAGAAGGGATTCATTTCATTTTTAATGTTCATGTAAATGTCTGTAGTCTCAGTTTTTATAGATCAAACTTTTATATCGAAATAAATTCATGACAATCATGGTGGTTGTGTCTGTGTGTTTCCTCAGGCAGATACAACTCTTCAGTTTGAACACCAGGGGGCAGTATCAGCACTTAAAAGCTTAAATGAGTCTTTTTCCGTCATGTTTCTGATCACGACATTTCAGAATCCTCTCTGTCCGTGATACTGGATCCGGACTGTGTGTTGTTGGGTTCGTCTCTTTGATGTTGCTCGTCCCGGAGGTCAGAGGTCAGGTGCAGTTGTCATCACAGTGATTTCCTGTTTCCTGTTTGGATGTCCTGGCCCATAGTTTCAACAAACACGCACTTCCTGTCCCAGCAGGACCCACTTCCTGTCAGTCAGGTTTACTTCTACTTTAGAGCTGCACATGGACTCCATAAGTAGTCTGAGAGTAATCTGATTACACTGGCACATGTTGATCTGCACATTGTAGCTTTAACTTTTGTCGTCATGATAATAACAATCATTTAAAACATGAGGAAGTCAAATTGACTTTGAGGACGTGGGTCCACACGGAGACGCCATCACAGTCCATCATGTGACATGAAGATCAGAGTTATGATGTCATCCTGGTCTGGTTCAGTGTCTGTGACCTCATCTTGTAGTCTGTCTCTGATTGGCCGGTCTACGAGGGGAAGCAGATGGAGCAGCACTCCAGACAGATCTCCATGCACTCGGACGAGCCACAGCAGTCCTCCAGGATCCCACAGTCCAGCACGGCTTGACAGGCGTCCTCCGTACAGGCCGCCTCCCCCGCCACCTCCACGCAGCAGCAGCAGCAACCATCGGCGGCGTTGCAGCACCCGGCCCCCCCCACTCCGCACGCTAGACACTCCCCCACCGCAAAACACATGGACAGCATCTCGCAGAACAGACAGGCCAGGAGACAGTGAACGCAGCAATCTGTAGAGACAGACAGAGACAGACAGAGACAGACCAGGGGACAGTGAACACATCAGACTGTAGAGACAGAGACAGACAGAGACAGACCAGGGGACAGTGAACACATCAGACTGTAGAGACAGAGACAGACAGAGACAGACCAGGGGACAGTGAACACATCAGACTGTAGAGACAGAGACAGAGACAGACAGAGACAGACCAGGGGACAGTGAACACATCAGTCTGTAGAGCAGACGACCGGACGACCATCGCGAGCAGACACGACCACCAGCAAACACATGGACAGTCTGCAGAACAGACAGGCCAGGAGACAGTGAACACAGCAATCTGTAGAGACAGAGACAGACCAGGGGACAGTGAACACATCAGTCTGTAGAGACAGAGACAGACAGAGACAGACCAGGAGACAGTGAACACAGCAATCTGTAGAGACAGACAGAGACAGACCAGGGGACAGTGAACACATCAGACTGTAGAGACAGAGACAGACAGAGACAGACCAGGGGACAGTGAACACATCAGTCTGTAGAGACAGAGACAGACCAGGGGACAGTGAACACATCAGTCTGTAGAGACAGAGACAGACAGAGACAGACCAGGGGACAGTGAACACATCTCTGTAGAGACAGAGACAGACAGAGACAGACCAGGGGACAGTGAACACATCAGTCTGTAGAGACAGAGACAGACAGAGACAGACCAGGGGACAGTGAACACATCAGACTGTAGAGACAGAGACAGACAGAGACAGACCAGGGGACAGTGAACACATCAGTCTGTAGAGACAGAGACAGACCAGGGGACAGTGAACACATCAGTCTGTAGAGACAGAGACAGACAGAGACAGACCAGGGGACAGTGAACACATCAGACTGTAGAGACAGAAGACAGACAGAGACAGACCAGGGGACAGTGAACACATCAGACTGTAGAGACAGAGACAGACAAGAGACCGGGACAGTGAACACATCAGCTGTAGAAGACAGAGACAGACCAGGGGACAGTGAACACATCAGTCTGTAGAGACAGAGACAGACAGAGACAGACCAGGGGACAGTGAACACATCAGTCTGTAGAGACAGAGACAGAGACAGACCAGGGGACAGTGAACACATCAGACTGTAGAGACAGAGACAGACAGAGACAGACCAGGAGACAGACAGAGACAGACCAGGGGACAGTGAACACATCAGACTGTAGAGACAGAGACAGACAGAGACAGACCAGAGACAGACCAGGGGACAGTGAACACATCAGACTGTAGGAGACAGACAGACAGAGACCAGACAGGGACAGTGAACACATCAGACTGTAGAGACAGAGACAGACAGAGACAGACCAGGGACAGACAACAGACCAGGACAGTGAGACACAGCAGGAAGACCAGGAGACAGACAGAGACAGACCAGGGGACAGTGAACACATCAGACTGTAGAGACAGAGACAGACAGAGACAGACCAGGAGACAGACAGAGACAGACCAGGGGACAGTGAACACATCAGACTGTAGAGACAGAGACAGACAGAGACAGACCAGGAGACAGACAGAGACAGACCAGGGACAGACAGAGACAGACCAGGGGACAGTGAACACAGCAGTTGATGTTTGAACAGGAGTCAGATGAGCAGGAGGGTGGAGTCGACAGACTGTGAGTGTCTGACAGAGATAACCAGAACGTCCAGAAGATAAACTGACATGCGTCTGTAACTGTCTGTTATCATCATGAATTATCTGAGCTGAGGGCCGACGCCGGTGTGGACGAGCTGTAAACAACAACACTGATCTTTCCACAGCAGAGTTTATACGTCATGTCCGGCCTCCTGCTGCTCTACAGGCTCCGCCCCTGCTGCTCTACAGGCTCCGCCCCTGCTGCTCTACAGGCTCCGCCCCTCGCCTGGATGTTCCCACATGTTCCTGTTTGAACGAGTCGGACCCGACAACCTGCTGCTGCTGCTTCACAAACACTGACTACAGGAAATGACACTATTTTACAGAGTTTATGTCTGAAAACATCTTGACTGTTGGTAACAGTAATTACGGATGTTAACATGTTACATGTAACCACAGATCAGTGGCCACAGGGGGCGCTGTTGTAAAGACACCATTACCTCTGCTGAGGAATTTGTTTTTCCCTTTGTCAGTTTGTTTTTAAACTAACGTATGAAAACATCGACTGAGTTATATTCTAGTTGACTCCTACCGGGTCCTCAGGGTGCCGCAGCAGAACCTGGACCAGTTTCCTGGAGTTGACCACACAACCACATGACGACAAAACTACAGACTGAAGCTGATTGGCTCACCATCTCCAGCGACCTCCTTGATGTGGGCAGCGTCGCTTTTTACGGAGGCGTGGCTTTTAGTGGAGGACAGACGCTTCTGACTGGTGCTCTGATGATGGTGGTGACGATGGTGATGATGATGAAGGCTGCAGCTGTGTCTGTTGAAGGTGGATGATGGAGGAGGAGGAGCACGGACAGGACCAGGAGACACTGATGAGTTGTCCACACCTGAGACACAGAGAGATGACATCAGAGGTGACATCACAGATGACATCACAAGCGACATGGCGGATGATGAGGTTACCTTTCTGTTTGCGGGGAGCTGTGATGGGGTGGGAGGGCAGCAGTCGAGAGACGTCATTGGTGGAGGAGCTGCCTGTCAAAGAGTCATCACTGAGGTAATCTTCTGACCTATCAGAGAGAGGGGGCGGGGCCTCCTCTGCACAGAAAGGATGTTTAATCACCATGTTATCAAATGCGACTCCCAAACAGCCAATCACAGAGCTTCAGATCACACGGTTCAGAAAACTGATCTTATAGTTCTGATTCCCGTTCAGTTATCATAGCGACCCGCTCATCTTCATATTTTTATGTATAAATGAATCAGATTGTAAACAAGTTAATTACATTTATTAATAATAAATTCTGAGAATTCTGTGGTCGTCACAGTGAACTTTGAACTCTATCCGGATCTTTCCTGAGCCAGAGGTCAGGTGACCTTCAGGTTGTCCCCTCACGCCATCTTCCTGTGCTTCAGGAAGGACGTGGATCCAAATGTGTGATGTCATCAGAGACATGATGACATCACGATCACCGTCTCACCTGCGTCTTGATGTGGCAGCGTCCCATTTACTGTTGGCTGACTCGAGATGCATTCCGATTGGTTTGGGTTATGACTGACTCCGCCCTCAGTGGGGTTGGAGATGTGTGATGTCACTTCCATTCTGCTGATGTAACGTGATCATAAAAAGTAATAAGTGGAAATTAATTGAGTACATTTACTTCACTAGATCCATTTTATTGTTCTGTGGATCATTTAAATATCAATCAATCAAACAATTGATGAATCTACTCAGCTGCACCGGCTGCAACAGCATCATTTATTATATTATACATTTTTTAAATGATTAATATTAATGATAATGATGATAAACACATTATTCTACATCATCAGAACTTAACATCAGTAAAAGTTCTGAGTACTTATAATAATATAATAAAAACATTAATGATAATATCCAGTTGTGTTCTACAGCTGTTGACACAAAAATAATATAATGATAATAATAGTAAATGTATTTATTTCAGCTTTAAATGATGACATTTGTTAATCAAAGAAAAATCTAATAAATTGAAAAGACTGAAATTGAGTTATTATAATAAATGAACGGTTATGACTCATTAATGTGAATTAAACTGATCAATGGTCAGAGAAGTTAGAACAAACTAATTGAGTCTGAGTTACATTAATAAGAAACATCGTCTAAATATTTTCAGAATAAACGAAGAAACAAAAAGAATCAAACCTGTTTCTTGTTTCGTTCTTCTTTGTCTCTTTCTGTTAATAAACACTTCAGCGTTTCGTCCGGAGCGCGCGCACGCATACGTGTAATCGCCTCCTCCTCCGCTTCCTTTTAAATACATACACACACGCACACGCACACACACGCACACGCGCACACACACACTCACACACTCACAAGGGTCGTGGAGTCCGGTGTGTATTTATTATTGTAAATTAATGTTAAAAATGACTAGAAACTAACTGATCGGTTGTGATGATCGATAATAAATGTATTGATCAGTGATGATCAAGAAGAAGTGAAGTGAAGAGGCGGAAGCAGCAGATAAACCTTGTACAGTTATTTTTAAAACTTTTATTTTGAAAGAATAAAATAGTCACAGACCTGTTTCACGTATTTTCTGATCAAATCAATATTTCAGTTTTCACCTGTGAAAATAATAAAGAGCGAAACACGAGAGATGGAATATTCTGGATTATTATTGATTATTATTGATCAGATTATTACTGGATTCTTACTTGTGGTGTCGCTCACTGACGTGGTTCTGTGTTCCGGTGCTGCCCCCTGTTGCACAGACAGAGAAGTGCAGCAGTGTCAGTCAGGCCTGTAGGTGTCGCGTTATTTCCCGCACGAGAAGAAGAAGAAGAAGAGCGTGAAGATGAAGATGATGATGATGATGAAGATGGTGATGAGGAGGGTGAGACAAAGAGTCTCCTGCAGATCTGATGGGAAATAAAAAGGCTCCGAGGGGACAGATGGAGGTGAAGGTCTGACTCTACGTCATGGTGAGTGTGACGTCTCATCTTCCCTGTGATGCACGAGACTAACGGAGTCCGTGAGAGGAGGGTCCGGACCCGCAGACCCGGTCTGATGGGGTCTGGGTTTGTCGTTAGTGATGTGGTTTCTGATCTGGGTCTCTTGTGCAGAGAAAAACCTTTTTATTTGTCTGGACCTGTCGAGTTCTCCTCATGAGTCTGATCCAGACCTGGTCTGATGGGATCCGGGTCTCTGAAGTCCACTTCTTTGTCCAGCTCAGGTCACAGATCCTGGTCTAATGTTTGTCTGGACAGAAATAAAAACAGTGAAATCTTCCTTTAAGTTTGTAGTTTGTTCTCCTGAGGTCTGGACTGCGATCCAGGATCTGTGGTTATCCAGGTAACATCAGGTTTCATAATAAATCACCATGGTAACTGATGATGAACCACTAAAGTTAGGGAGCAGTGATCGAACTACGGACCAATCAGATCACTGCAGACATGAGGAGAAATAACAACCTGTGATGTTTTATTAAAAATGATCCAAACACTGTTTATTATTTCTCATATTTGAGTCGGACTGAGCTCGTCACATATTCACGTCTCCTCTGTTTCAGCAGCACAAACAGAGGAGACGTCACTTTTTATCTGCATCACACGTTTATAATAGTTTATTTATCATCAGACAAAATAAACTGAGTTACAACTTTAATAAAATGACTGTTTATTTAGAGTTAATCTTTAGTTTTTTTTACATTAAAGTGTGAATTCATATCTACTGTTTCTTTTCTTCTCATGTGATCATTGTTTATGTGTCACTTTGTTCAACATCACTTTTGTTTGTAGCTGTTACTGAAGCTACCAGCAGGGGTCAGTGTTTCTTCTTCTATTAGGATGTTAATGGTTCTGACGATGTTCGTAAGTAACGACGTCTCCTCTGCGACATGAACACGCTCGTAGCTCGGTAAGAGTTTCCAGTTGAGAAGCAGCTTCATCTGGTATCAGGACGATGTCAGGTTCAGTGAAGCCGGGTAAAGAAAACAGATCCTGGATATGTTGAACTCCCTTCATCTGTTTCATGTTTGTTGTGTTTCAGTCTGAGGAGGCCGCAGCCGAGCGAGGCCCCGAAGAGGAGGAGGGAGGACGTGAAGATGAAGGTGAAGAGGGAGGAAGAGGAGGAGCAAGGGTTGCCTTGGAAACCCGCAACTCCCCTGTTTACTGCGTCTGCAGGAAGCCAGACATCAACTGTTTCATGATGTAAATAAAGTTTTTACAAAATGTTTTAAACAACAGACAAGTTCTTGAAAACTAACCTGTCTCTCTCTCTGTACCTGTCTGTCTCTACCTGTCTCTCTGTCCCTCTCTCTCTCTACCTGTCTGTCTCTACCTGTCTGTCTCTACCTGTCTCTCTGTACCTGTCTGTCTCTACCTGTCTCTCTGTACCTGTCTCTCTCTACCTGTCTCTCTGTCCCTCTCTCTCTCTACCTGTCTGTCTCTACCTGTCTGTCTCTACCTGTCTCTCTGTACCTGTCTGTCTCTACCTGTCTCTCTGTACCTGTCTCTCTCTACCTGTCTCTCTGTCCCTCTCTCTCTCTACCTGTCTGTCTCTACCTGTCTGTCTCTACCTGTCTCTCTGTACCTGTCTCTCTCTACCTGTCTCTCTGTCCCTCTCTCTCTGTACCTGTCTGTCTCTACCTGTCTGTCTCTACCTGTCTGTCTCTACCTGTCTCTCTGTACCTGTCTCTCTCTACCTGTCTCTCTGTCCCTCTCTCTCTGTCCCTCTCTCTCTACCTGTCTGTCTCTACCTGTCTGTCTCTACCTGTCTCTCTGTACCTGTCTCTCTCTACCTGTCTCTCTGTCCCTCTCTCTCTCTACCTGTCTGTCTCTACCTGTCTGTCTCTACCTGTCTCTCTGTCCCTCTCTCTCTGTACCTGTCTGTCTCTACCTGTCTCTCTCTCTTTACCTGTCTGTCTCTACCTCTCTCTCTGTCCCTTTCTCTCTCTACCTGTCTGTCTCTACCTGTCTCTCTGTACCTGTCTGTCTCTCTGTCCCTTTCTCTCTGTACCTGTCTCTCTCTCTGTCCCTTTCTCTCTCTACCTGTCTCTCTCTCTGTCCCTTTCTGTCTCTACCTGTCTGTCTCTACCTGTCTCTCTGTACCTGTCTGTCTCTACCTTTCTCTCTGTACCTGTCTGTCTCTACCTGTCTCTCTGTCCCTTTCTCTCTCTACCGGTCTCTCTCTCTGTCCCTTTCTCTCTCTACCTCTCTGTCTCTACCTGTCTGTCTCTACCTGTCTCTCTGTACCTGTCTGTCTCTACCTTTCTCTCTGTACCTCTCTCTCTCTACCTCTCTCTCTACCTGTCTGTCTCTACCTGTCTGTCCCTCTCTCTCTCTACCTGTCTGTGTGACAGAGGGTGCGACAGCTGTTCTGAGTGGTTTCATGGAAACTGTATTGGAGTTTCAGAGAAAGCGGCTAAAGCCATCAGAGTGTGGTACTGTCCGTCCTGCAGAGGTCAGTGTTCTCTCATATCTGCTAAGTGTCAGTCAGTGTTAGCTGTCAGTTAGCCATCAGCTGTCAGTTAACCATCATCTGTCAGTTAACCATCATCTGTCAGTTAACCATCATCTGTCAGTTAGCCATCAGCTGTCAGTTAGCCATCAGCTGTCAGTTAGCCATCAGCTGTCAGTTAGCCATCAGCTGTCAGTTAGCCATCAGCTGTCAGTTAACCATCATCTGTCAGTTAACCATCAGCTGTCAGTTAACCATCATCTGTCAGTTAACCATCAGCTGTCAGTTAGCCATCATCAGTCAGTTAACCATCATCTGTCAGTTAGCCATCAGCTGTCAGTTAACCATCATCTGTCAGTTAACCATCAGCTGTCAGTTAACCATCATCTGTCAGTTAACCATCAGCTGTCAGTTAACCATCATCTGTCAGTTAACCATCAGCTGTCAGTTAGCCATCATCAGTCAGTTAACCATCATCTGTCAGTTAGCCATCAGCTGTCAGTTAGCCATCAGCTGTCAGTTAACCATCAGCTGTCAGTTAGCCATCATCTGTCAGTTAACCATCATCTGTCAGTTAGCCATCAGCTGTCAGTTAGCCATCAGCTGTCAGTTAACCATCATCAGTCAGTTAACCATCATCTGTCAGTTAACCATCATCTGTCAGTTAGCCATCAGCTGTCAGTTAGCCATCAGCTGTCAGTTAGCCATCATCTGTCAGTTAGCCATCAGCTGTCAGTTAGCCATCAGCTGTCAGTTAACCATCAGCTGTCAGTTAGCCATCATCTGTCAGTTAACCATCATCTGTCAGTTAGCCATCAGCTGTCAGTTAGCCATCAGCTGTCAGTTAACCATCATCAGTCAGTTAACCATCATCTGTCAGTTAACCATCATCTGTCAGTTAGCCATCATCAGTCAGTTAACCATCATCTGTCAGTTAGCCATCAGCTGTCAGTTAACCATCATCTGTCAGTTAACCATCAGCTGTCAGTTAACCATCATCTGTCAGTTAACCATCAGCTGTCAGTTAACCATCATCTGTCAGTTAACCATCAGCTGTCAGTTAGCCATCATCAGTCAGTTAACCATCATCTGTCAGTTAGCCATCAGCTGTCAGTTAACCATCAGCTGTCAGTTAGCCATCATCTGTCAGTTAACCATCATCTGTCAGTTAGCCATCAGCTGTCAGTTAGCCATCAGCTGTCAGTTAACCATCATCAGTCAGTTAACCATCAGCTGTCAGTTAACCGTCAGCTGTCAGTTAACCGTCATCTGTCAGTTAACCATCATCTGTCAGTTAGCCATCAGCTGTCAGTTAACCGTCAGCTGTCAGTTAACCATCAGCTGTCAGTTAACCGTCAGCTGTCAGTTAGCCATCAGCTGTCAGTTAACCGTCAGCTGTCAGTTAGCCATCAGCTGTCAGTTAACCGTCAGCTGTCAGTTAACCATCAGCTGTCAGTTAGCCATCATCTGTCAGTTAACCATCATCTGTCAGTTAGCCATCAGCTGTCAGTTAGCCATCAGCTGTCAGTTAACCGTCAGCTGTCAGTTAACCATCAGCTGTCAGTTAGCCGTCAGCTGTCAGTTAACCGTCAGCTGTCAGTTAGCCGTCAGCTGAATGTTCTGTCTCAGACAGAGACTCGTCTCTGGAGATTAAATACCGTCCGAAGAAGATAAAGGAAAAGGAGGAAAAAGAGGCGGGGCCAGATAGAGACGACAAGCTTGAGGCAGATGGAAGCTCCACCCCCCAACCTAAGATGGACAGGAGGAGGAGCTCTCAGGTAACCAAGCAACTGGACTGGTAGGGGACGGGGCCCACAGCTGACCTGGCAGCCAGGTGGGTGTGTCATAGATCGGCACAGGCAGCAGTTTACATGGATGGTTGTCATATCGGCTAAACGTAGCCACACAGCGACTCTTCACCAGATGTCGGACGAGTCTTCTCTGGTCACGTGATCTTTGTTTCTGTTTCAGATCAAGCGTTCGGCCAGGATGTGTGGGGAGTGTGATGCCTGCCTGAGGACGGAGGACTGCGCTCAGTGCGACTTCTGCAAAGACATGAAGAAGTTTGGAGGTCCGAACAAAATCCGACAGAAGTGTAGACTCAGGCAGTGTGAGGTCCGAGCGAGGGTGAGTGGTCACATGATTTGAGTGTTTTCTTAACATTAACACAAGTGACAAGGTTTATTAACTTTGTCTGAGGCAATCCGGTCCAGACATCCGGTCCAGGTTCTGTTGTTTGGTCAGTTCCATGTTTTGGCAGATGATGGTGTTGTACCATCATGTTTCTTACATTTTGACCCCTGCATAAGACGGTACAGGTGCAGGTTTCCTCTTGTCGTCATACCTGATGCTAGGTACACGTTCCTCTTTCTGAGCAGAAGATGCTTCGGGTCCGAGACGAGGAGATGGCTCGGAGCGGCGCCAGGGGACGAAGCCTTTTGAGGAGAGGGTCAGGGCATCAGACAGAGGATGATGAGGATGATGAGGAGGAAGATGATGTTTTCAGCGAGAGTGAGCTGGAGCTGTACGAGCAGTACAGAGCTGCCGGATACAGAGACCTGGTCAGTGAGCGTCTCTGACCAATCAACTGTCAGAACAGCCACTTCCTGTCGATTGATGCGTCTTCCTGTTGCAGGTGTGGCACAGCGAGGAAGAAGACACTCAGTCGGACTCTCCGAGGAAGAAGGCGGTGAAGGTGAAACACGTGAAGAGACGAGAGAAGAAGACGGAGAAAAAGGTGAGGATGTCATTTAGTCCTCTGATGATGTCACTGATGATGTCACTAACACTCCCATCCTGTCCTGTAGAAGTCTGTGTCCGTTCCTAAAGAGGAGGTGAAGCCACGGCGCCACAAAGTGAAGCAGCGGCACAGGGAGCGCGTGCGGCACAGCGAGCGAGCCGTAGAGGGCGGGGTCAAAGAGGTGGGCGGGTCCGTGAGGCAGTGTCTGGGTCCAGGATGTGTCGAACCAGCGAGGACCAGCTCTAAATACTGCTCAGAGGACTGTGGGATGAAGCTCGCCGCCAAGTGAGTGAAGATACACCTGAACAACGGGGAAGACAAGGTCGTCTCCTGGACACCGAACACCGTCTTTTTGTCTCTGTTCCAGTCGTATCTACGAGATCTTGCCTCAGAGGATCCAGCAGTGGCAGCAGAGTCCGTGCATTGCAGAGGAGATGGGGCGGAGACAGCTGGAGCGAATCAGGAGGGAACAGCAAGCGGCGAGACTCCGCCTCACACTGATGGAAAAACGTTTTCACGAGCTCGAAGGCATCATCGCCAACGCCAAACTGCAGCAGGTCCAACAGCATGAGGAGGTACGAGACACTGTGTCTGATCTGTCTGTGTCTCTGTCTAACCTGTCTGTCTCTTTCTGATCTGTCTGTGTCTCTGTCTAACCTGTCTGTCTCTCCCCAGGTGACTGAAGGTGATGGTGATGACACTGACCTTCAGATCTTCTGTGTGTCCTGCAGTCACCCCGTCAACCCAAAGGTGGCGCTGAGACACATGGAGAGATGCTATGCTAAGGTCAGTGTCCAGTGTGCGGACATATTTTTTGTCTTCTAACAGAAGGACACCTGAGGACCCTCGTCTCCGGTGGTTGGAGGAGACAGTGGGAGGTCTTAGTGTGACACGGGTGATGACATCATTGTGTACATGTCTCTGGTTTTTAGTTTGGTCCATGTCCCATCTGCTAACATGCAGGTGTTGGGGTTTATGACCTATACTGCAGCCGACCACTAGGGGAAAACATTTTGGCTTCACTGCATGGAACTGTAATGTCATCCATCTTTATTTACAGTCTATGATGTTGCCACGACTGATACACTGATCACACGTGTCTCTCTCTCTGCCTGTCTCTCTCTCTCTGCCTGTCTCTCTCTCTGCCTGTCTCTCTCTCTGCCTGTCTCTCTCTCTCTGCCTGTCTCTCTCTCTGCCTGTCTAACAGTATGAGAGTCAGACGTCGTTCGGCTCCATGTACCCAACACGTATAGAAGGGTAAGTCGCCTGTGTGTCTTTCTCATTAGAAAAGTGTTGTTATGGTTGAGTAGACCTTTAAACCTGTCTGTCTCTCATGTGTGTGTCTGTCTCTCAGAGCCACCAGGTTGTTCTGTGATGTGTATAACCCTCAGAGTAAGACGTACTGTAAGCGGCTGCAGGTTTTATGTCCTGAACACTCCAGAGATCCAAAGGTACGTCTCCCTCCACGCCAACAGAGGGGGCTGTTTCATTCCTCTCCTCTTTCAAAAAGCTCCTGGAGGTTTTTAATAAAGTTTGAGTCCATTAACTACACTTCCTCTACGTGTTAATTTCACTTCCTCTGCATCCTTATTACACTTCCTCTTCATATTATTAAACTTCCTCTGCATGTTAATTACACTTCCTCTGCATGTTAACCATACTTCCTGTACACGTTAACCATACTTCCTCTACACGTTAACTACACTTCCTCCTGTCGGCTGCAGCCTACATCGGCCGTGTAGACCGCGTTGTCTGACCCAAAATCACACGGACCAGTCCTATTGCGTCACCAGCTTGTCCCGCCCTTACAGCCGTCGCCTAGCAACAGAGCTAAAGACAGGAAAGTTCTTTGTTTGGTTAAAAATGTTGAGAAGATGTTTTTTCGAGTGTGTTACGGTAGCTGTTCTGTTGAGTGCTAACTTAAAAAATATATTCATCTGAGGTTTTTTGCCTCTCTTGCTGCCGCCATTACCTCATAACAGTTGAACACAGAAGCACAATGAATCATGGGATACGTTGGGCTGGGACGGATCCATGCAGTTGTTGGCCCAGTTTGGAGGAGCCTCCGGACGGGCCGGTCTAGTCGCGCTGCTGTGATGCAATCAGTCTTTAAATACAGCCTCCGATGGATGACGCAATCTCAGAGTCTCAGATTCTCAGATTCAAAATCACATTCATAGTCTTCAGAAACTGATTCATGTATCAGAGCACAAGATTCTGTCTCTCAACACATCAGGTCCCGGCTGACGAGGTCTGCGGTTGTCCTCTGGTGAAAGACGTCTTCGAGCCGACCGGAGAGTTCTGCCGCGTTTCTAAGAGGAAGTGTAACAAACATTACTGCTGGGAGAAACTGCGCCGAGCGGAGGTCGACCTGGAGAGAGTCCGAGTGGTACGCACCAAAACAGCTCTGTCAACATCGCTGACGCCGGCGTCATGGCTACGACTGACCACATGATGTCACTCTCTCTCTGTCAGTGGTACAAACTGGACGAGCTGTTCGAGCAGGAGAGGAACCTGAGGACGGCCATGACCAACCGAGCTGGTTTATTGGCTCTGATACTGCACCAGACGATCCAGCACGACCCAATCACCACTGACCTGCGCTCTGCCAAGGACCGGTAGACAGGTGAAGACAGACAGGTAGAGACTGACAGGTAGACAGGTGGAGACAGACAGGTAGACAGGTGAAGACAGACAGGTAGGGACTGACAGGTAGACAGGTGGAGACGGGAAACAGACAGTAGACAGTGAGACGACAGTAGGTGAGGGTAGACAGTAGAACAGGTGAAGACAGACAGGTAGACAGGTAGAGACAGACAGGTAGAGACAGTCAGGTAGAGACAGTCAGGTAGAGACGGACAGGTAGAGACAGTCAGGTAGAGACAGACAGGTAGAGACAGTCAGGTAGAGACAGTCAGGTAGAGACAGTCAGGTAGGGACAGTCAGGTGGAGACAGTCAGGTGGAGACAGACAGGTAGAGACAGTCAGGTAGAGACAGTCAGGTAGGGACAGTCAGGTGGAGACAGTCAGGTGGAGACAGACAGGTAGAGACAGTCAGGTGGAGACAGTCAGGTGGAGACAGACAGGTAGAGACAGTCAGGTAGAGACGGACAGGTGGAGACAGACAGGTAGAGACAGTCAGGTAGGGACAGTCAGGTGGAGACAGTCAGGTGGAGACAGACAGGTAGAGACAGTCAGGTGGAGACAGTCAGGTGGAGACAGACAGGTAGAGACAGTCAGGTGGAGACAGTCAGGTGGAGACAGACAGGTAGAGACAGTCAGGTGGAGACAGACAGGTGGAGACAGACAGGTAGAGACGGTCAGGTAGAGACAGTCAGGTAGAGACGGACAGGTAGAGACGGTCAGGTGGAGACAGACAGGTGGAGACGGACAGGTGGAGACAGACAGATGGAGACGGACAGGTGGAGACAGACAGGTGGAGACAGACAGGTGGAGACAGACAGGTGGAGACAGTCAGGTGGAGACAGTCAGGTAGAGACAGTCAGGTGGAGACAGTCAGGTGGAGACAGACAGGTGGAGACAGACAGGTAGAGACAGACAGGTGGAGACAGACAGGTAGGGACAGACAGGTGGAGACAGACAGGTGGAGACAGACAGGTGGAGACAGACAGGTAGAGACAGACAGGTAGAGACGGACAGGTGGAGACAGACAGGTGGAGACAGACAGGTAGAGACGGACAGGTAGAGACGGACAGGTAGAGACAGTCAGGTAGAGACAGACAGGTGGAGACAGACAGGTAGGGACAGTCAGGTAGAGACGGACAGGTAGAGACGGACAGGTAGAGACAGTCAGGTGGAGACAGACAGGTGGAGACAGACAGGTAGGGACAGACAGGTGGAGACAGACAGGTGGAGACAGTCAGGTGGAGACAGTCAGGTAGAGACAGACAGGTGGAGACAGACAGGTGGAGACAGACAGGTGGAGACAGACAGGTGGAGACAGACAGGTAGGGACGGACAGGTGGAGACAGACAGGTAGAGACAGACAGGTGGAGACAGACAGGTGGAGACAGACAGGTGGAGACAGACAGGTGGAGACAGACAGGTAGGGACGACAGGTGGAGACAGACAGGTAGAGACAGACAGGTGGAGACAGACAGGTGGAGACAGACAGGAGGTGTAGAGAGATTAATCTAAACTTCCCTGTGAGGATTCTTTCAGTGTTGTGTGTTTTGAATGTGTTTTTCAGAAGCACATTCAAGTGTGTTGTGATTATCATCTCACGTCTCTGTTCTAATTACTCACAGACGATCTCATGAATACAAAATAATCCGATCCAGATTGAGATGAATTTAATCATTCAGATCAGAACAAGATGTTTTAGTTCGTTGGAAACACAATCCTTAAATATGACACGTGTGGAGGTGAGGGGGCTGGGAGAGCACCTCACCTGCACCACAGGACCCACCAGCGCAGGTGCTGGGCACCAGCAGGTTCTGCTTCTCAGCTGGAACCTCGGCTCTGCAGCTCCACAGTCTCTCGTGAAGTCTCACCACACGTGTCCGTGTGTCTCAGTCCTGAGTGACTCTCGTGTGTCTCAGTCCTGAGTGACTCTCGTGTGTCTCTGTCCTGAGTGTCTCTGTCCTGAGTGTCTCAGTCCTGAGTGTCTCTGTCCTCTGTGCATGTCTCAGTGAGGCAGCTCAGCCGCTGCCTTTTGAACCTGAGGATCAATGAGCTAACAGCTCTCCTCTGGTACAGGTGAAGGTGCTCTCCCAGCCCCCTCACCTCCACAATAGTTATATTATAAATATTTAAATCTTTCATTCTGAGAAGCTGATTTTGTAAATATGAGCTCATTTTCAAACAGTATTAACTCTCCACAAACCCCTTACCGAGCTGCGCCTGCAGGGGAGCGACACCAGACTGAGTGGAGGTTTGTGATTGTCGTCCTGCACAGACGGACAGAACAAGAGGAAAACTGAAACTTTGACATGTTTTTATTGTTTAAAAAAAATGTTTTTTATTCAAATGTTTTCTGCCTCATTTTATATCAGTGTTTTTATACTTTGTTTTTTTGTTCAAACTGATGTTTCATTAAAACATTAAAATGTATGATCTATTCATTGATCGTGTTCATGATCAGCAGCAGACGTGTGAGTTTGTCAGCACCAATTATTCATATTCAGTTTTTTGTCGTTAAAATATTTAATCATTATCTTTTCAATGTTAAAAAAATGTATCAGAGAAATCAAAACCAACTTTAAAAACAGACAATGGAACAAATCACATGGAAAACAGAAACATAACATACAGACAACCAAGTATCACGAATATTATAATATATATATAATATCTTCATCACGTTTACTGCTGTGCATTTGGGTGATTGTGGGATTACACACGGACCAGTGAGCAGATTACCAGTTCATCTGATGGAGGGATTGTTCAGGGTCAGGACTGGATTACACACTGACCAGTGAGCAGATTACCAGTTCATCTGATGGAGGGATGTGGTTCAGGGTCAGGACTGGGATTACACACTGACCAGTGAGCAGATTACCAGTTCATCTGCTGGAGGGATGTGGTTCAGGGTCAGGACTGGGATCGGGTGCAGATCTGGATCAGGAGGTGGATGCAGGAGTTTTCTTTATTTTCTTTAACATTGTGGGATGGATATTGATTTTTTTTGGTGGATTTTCACCATTTTCTCAGAGAGTAATTCATCTTAAAAAGAACAATCACACATATTTAGAGGCCTGATATTTATGAGTGTGACCTGGTGCAGCTTGAATGAATTTAAGGAGGAAAGAGCTCGACTGAGTGATGTTCTCGTTCTATATCAGTTTAAATAACATAATAAATCAGTTTACTAGAATCAGTTAAAATAAAGCAATATTACTTTAATTTGAAAATATATTAAAAACATGTCATATATGATACATAGAAATGTGTGCACATGAGTATGTACTTTTTTAATAATTTAACATTGAATAGCTCACAAACACAAACATAAAAACTTGAGGCAACACAACAAATGACATATGATGTAAACATACACCGGTAAAAGCATAATATTAACATAATGAAATGAAATGAATAAAAAATAGAAAAATAGAGGGATAATAAAACGAATTGATTATATCACATGGTTCATTTTTGATTGTTTGTGTTGAATAGAATGAATCTTAAAATCAAATCAAAATACAAATACTAAAAGATTTGAACTGAGTTTGTTCTCGAAGCTGCCTATTGGTCCCACTGTACGTGACGTCAGTCGATGGCGTCCTGTGACGTGTAGTGTGCGCGACAGTGACACTGCTCAGTTGCCGCTCAGACAAAAACAAGAGAGAGAGACAGAAAGAGAAGGTGAGTGAGTCCCTGTGTCCTCATGTCCTCATGTCCTCATGTCCTCAGGGGAGACAGACAGAGCTCTGTTAGCACCGCGGCCAACACGTTAGCTCAGCTACACTTCAGTGTGAAGACACGGTCCCGGTCCTCTGTGGACATGACTGTGGACATGACTGTGGACATGTCTGTGGACATGACTGTGGACATGTCTGTGGACAGCGGTTGTGGACATGTCTGTGGACAGCGGTTGTTGACATGTCTGTGGACATGACTGTGGACATGACAGTGGTTGTTGACATGACTGTGGACAGCGGTTGTTGACATGACTGTGGACATGTCTGTGGACAGTGTTTGTTGACATGACTGTGGACATGTCTGTGGACATGTCTGTGGACAGTGGTTGTTGACATGTCTGTGGACATGACTGTGGACATGACAGTGGTTGTTGACATGACTGTGGACAGCGGTTGTTGACATGACTGTGGACATGACTGTGGACACGACAGTGGTTGTGGACATGTCTGTGGACATGACTGTGGACATGACAGTGGTTGTGGACATGACTGTGGACATGTCTGTGGACAGCGGTTGTTGACATGACTGTGGACATGACAGTGGTTGTGGACATGTCTGTGGACAGTGGTTGTGGACATGACTGTGGACAGTGGTTGTTGACATGACTGTGGACAGTGGTTGTTGACATGACTGTGGACAGTGGTTGTGGACATGTCTGTGGACAGTGGTTGTTGATATGTCTGTGGACATGACTGTGGACAGTGGTTGTTGACATGTCTGTGGACAGTGGTTGTGGACATGTCTGTGGACAGTGGTTGTGTCCAGTTGTCCTCTGACAGTCGTCCTTGTCTCCAGATGTGTCAGGATAAATGAGTTGCTGTCAAACAGAGTGTGCACCTGCAGACATCCAGTTTAAACCCAGGGACAGATGTGGACAATAAAGGACAATCTCAGTGTGTGTCTCAGTGTGTGTTGTGTGGATCTGAGATGTTTTTGTGTCTCTGAGCATCTTTCTGTGTTGTGTGTCATATTTGACATTTGCCATATTCTTGTGTGTCTGTTTCAGGTGGATCAGAGATGAAGTCTGAGCCGGATCCTCCAGGATCTGGATCTAAGTCAGTCAGAAGATCTCCTCGTCCGTCCCCTCAGGTCAGACACACACACACACACACACACACACACACACACACACACACTCACACACTCACACACTCACACACACACACTCACTCACACTCACACTCACACCTCACAAACCCTCATGTGGCCCCTGACAGGAACAGCGCCCCCTGTAACTGATTAACCTGAGCAGCAGTCAATCATATACCTGAGCTGGAATTTGACCTGACGTCTCAGAGTGGACACACACACACACACACACACACACACACACACACACACACACACACACACACACTCACACACACACATTTGAGCTTCTTGTGTTTGAATGTTGGTCTGTTTGGTTTCAGAATGAAGGAAAGGAGACAAGAAGAGGAGGAGAGGGTCTCAAGGAGATGAAGAGGAGAGGAAAGATGGATAGAAGCAGAGATCAGACGGAGGACGAGCTAAACAACAGACTGCAGACACTGGTAAACACAACCTGTCTGTCTGTAACTGTGTTAAGGACACACACACGTGTTTATACTGGGGGTTAGGGTTAACCATGTTAATCATGTCTGTGTGTGTCTGTGTGTGTAGGACCTGTCCAGCAGATCCTCAGTCAGTGGTACTGGTCTTGTTTACTCTGACATCTTCACTCATCATCAGAACCTGTGGGAACCAAGGTAACTGACCCCCCCCCCCCCCCCACCTGTCTGTGTGTTGCATATGAAATGTAACATGTAAAATGTTTCTGTCACATGACAACGATCAGCTGACACTGTTGTTGTTGTCAGTCATGTAGAGAGTCCACACAGAGTGACGTCCATCATGAAGGAGCTGGAGACACAAGAGCTGCTGTCTCACTGCATCAGAGTGGAGGTTAGACTGCCTGTCTGTCTCTCTGACTGCCTGTCTGTCTCTCTGACTGCCTGTCTGTCTCTCTGACTGTCTGTCTGTCTCTATCTGTCTGTCTCTATCTGTCTGTCTCTCTGTCTGTCTGTCTGTCTGTCTGTCTGTCTGTCTGTCTCTGTCTGTCTGTCTGTCTGTCTGTCTGTCTGTCTGTCTGTCTGTCTCTCTGACTGTCTGTCTGTCTGTCTGTCTGTCTGTCTCTCTGTCTGTCTGTCTGTCTCTCTGACTGTCTGTCTCTCTGACTGTCTGTCTGCCTGTCTCTCTGACTGTCTGTCTGTCTGTCTGTCTGTCTGTCTCTGACTGTCTGTCTGTCTGACTGTCTCTCTGCCTGTCTGTCTGTCTGTCTGTCTGTCTGTCTGTCTGTCTGTCTGTCTGCCTTTCTAACACCTGTGTTGTTGTTTCAGCCCAGAGAAGCTACAGAGGACGAGCTGCTTCTCGCTCACATGTGAGTCCAAAAAAATAATAATAAAATAAACAATCCTGGAAGTGATTTATTTATTCTACTGTCTTGTTTTTAGGAAACCTTATGTGGACATGATAAATCGACTCAGACGATGTCAGAGAGTGAACTACACACTCTGTCTGAGAAATACGACTCTGTTTACCTGCATCCTGTAAGAACACACACACACACACACACACACACACACACACACACACACACACACACACACACACACACACACACCACGCACACAGACCCAGCATTAACATAAGACAGTATGTGTGATCCCTGTAGTACCGTGTGTGTCTGTGTGTGTGTGTGTGTGTGTGTGTGTGTGTGTGTGTGTGTGTGTGTGTGTGTGTGTGTGTGTGTGTGTGTGTGTGTGTGTGTGTGTGTGTGTATCTGTAGGAGTCCTTCAAGGTGTGTGCGTCGGCGGTGGGTTCGGTGCTACAGCTGGTTGATCGGGTGATGACCTCTGAACTCAGGAATGGATTCGCTGTCATCAGGTAAAGCAGCAGCTCATCGTGCTGCGTTCAGGTGCAGCCGGTCCCTGAACACATCGTCAGTAACCCTCCTGTCCTCCTCAGACCTCCAGGTCATCACGCTCAGGCCAACGAGCCAAACGGCTTCTGTGTGTTCAACAGCGTCGCCATCGCTGCTCGCTACGCTCAGGTCAAACACTCAGCCAGCAGGTGTGTGTGTGTGTGTGTGTGTGTGTGTGTGTGTGTGTGTGTGTGTGTGTGTGTGTGTGTGTGTGTGTGTGTGTGTGTGTGTGTGTGTGTGTGTGTGTGTGTCATCAATCAAGTCAGAAATTTATAAGAAGATTAAGAGGATGTTACAGTCTGAGATGTGCCATCAATAAGATTAATAAGATTGTGTGTGTGTGTGTGTGTGTCAGAGTGTTGATAGTGGACTGGGATGTGCATCATGGTCAGGGGATCCAGTACCTGTTTCAGGAAGACCCCAGGTAAACTGTTCATCTTCTATTTGTGTTTCAAACTTTACAAACTTTATTGTCACTAACAACACATCACAACAACCCCCCCACCCCCCTCCCCCCAGTGTCCTGTACTTCAGCGTCCACAGGTACGAGCAGGGATCTTTCTGGCCTCACCTGGCCGAGTCTGACGGGGGGTTCGTGGGCAGTGGACGAGCTGAAGGACTAACCATGAACCTGGCCTGGGACAAGGTGAGAGACGTGTCCCACAACTGAGTGTCCTCATCTGAGGCCACAGCCCCACTCTGAACTGGGTGGTGGAGACTAACTGGTTGGAGTTTTCATTTATCTGCTTCGGTGTTCAGAGAAACGACACTGACAAAATTACAGATGAACTAGATTAAATAGAAAAGGACTCGATTACTTTCAGTAATTTAATTGCCCAAAAAATATCAATATAAATGTTGCCATGGAAACAGACGCAGTTTCTCTCTTTTGTTCTCCCTCATTCAGACGGGGATGACTGATGCTGATTACATCACTGCTTTTCAACAACTGCTGCTGCCTGTCGCCTACGAGGTAACACACACACACACACACACACACACACACACACACACACACACACACACACACGTCTCATTTATATATAATTATAATGGTATTAATCATGTGTGTGTGTCTGTGTGTGTGTTCAGTTTCAGCCTCAGCTCGTTCTGGTCTCTGCTGGATTCGATGCTGCAGTCGGAGATCAAAAGGTTTGTTATTGATCTATGATTATTTGTATTACTGTGTTTACACTGATCTAACTCTGTGTGTGTTTGTGTGTGTGTGTGTGTGTGTGTGTGTGTGTGTGTGTGTGTGTGTTCAGGGGGAGATGTGTGTGAGTCCTCAGTGTTTCCATGTTCTGACTCACTTGTTGATGAGTTTGGCTGAAGGTCGACTCGTTCTTGCTCTCGAGGTAAAATCAATCAAAACACACACACACACACACACACACACACACTCACACTCACACTCACACTCACACTCACACTCACACACTCACACTCACACACTCTGTCTCACTCTCTGTGCAGGGAGGTTATAACCTGCAGTCGACAGCAGAGGGCGTTGCAGCCTGTGTCAGAGCTCTGCTGGGAGGAGCCTGTCCTTCTCTGACTCCGCCCACTGCTACATCTGACAGGTGAGTAACATGACCAACCTCAGTCTGTGTATCCCAGCATGCATTTCACTCGATATACTGTCACCCTGTTAAAGTTTTCACACTACAGCTGACGTCCTGTAACATCTCACCTGTGCTGATGACCGCCACTGAGCTCTCTCTCTCGCTCTCTCTCTCTCTCTCCTCTCTCTCTCTCTCTCTCTCTCTCTCTCTCTCTCTCTCCTCTCTCTCTCTCTCTCTCTCTCTCCCCTCTCTCTCTCTCTCTCTCTCTGTCTCTCTCCCCCTCTCTCTCTCTCAGTGCCTTGCAGTCGCTCTCTCGGACCGTTAGTGCTCAGTATCCACACTGGGCGAGTCTGCAGGTGCTGGGTAAGATGCACACACTGGAGGAGGGGCGGTCAGGGTAGGGGCGGGACTTAAGTCTCATGACAGTCCGAAAACGATCCACCTGTAATAGAATCAGGTATAACTCTGTCTCACATCCGACCAATCAACAACAGCAGCATGAACACAGGATACATATTACTGTTCCTTGATGGAGGCAGACCTCGCTCTCTGGAGCAGCACGGTTTACTTCCTGAATTTCTCTTTTCCTGTTTCCTGTGCAGGAGGCGTCTCATTGGCTGAGGGCAATGTCATCAGAGCAATGACGGATGAGCAGAGTACGGCGTGGCCCAGCTCCGCCCCCTCTGTTGTCACTACAACAGGTCTGGTTTATGATGAGAGGATGATGGAGCATCTGAACCAGTGGGACCGGTGAGTCCCGTGTCGGCGGGTCGTGTGAGCGTGATGTGGCGAACTCGACGAAACGTTAAACTGTGAATCTTGTGACTCAGACATCACCCGGAGCAACCGCAGAGAATCGCCAAGATCTTCTCTAAACACCAGCAGCTCGGATTGGTCGACCGCTGCCAGCGCATACCAGCGCGCCTAGCAACAGAGGCGGAGCTGACCATGTGTCACAGGTACACGTTCAGCTGAGGTCAGAGGTGAAGCTGAAGGTCGTGACATCACATGTTCAGATAATGACTCAAACTTAACATTTCCTGTGACCTTTTCAAATTAAAAGCCATCTATCATCTCAATGGACAGAAAACTTTAATTTCTGAACATGACTTTTATTATTATTAAATATACTTCACTGTAGAAATACTCAGTGACTGTGTGTGTGTGTTTGTGTGTGCGTGTGTGTGTGTGTGTGTGTGCGTCAGTAAGCAACATGTGAAGCTCATTAAATCGTCGTCGGTGATGAAGTCCAGAGATCTTCATAAACTTGGAGAAGAGTTTAATTCGATTTTCTTCAACAACCAGAGTTTTCATTCTGCTCAGCTTGCAGCAGGAGGCTGTTTTAACGCTGTGGAGAGAATCCTGAGAGGAGAGGTAACACACACACACACACACACACACACACACACACACACACACACACACACACACACACACACACACACACACACACACACACACACACACACACACGCGCGCGCGCGCGCACAGCTTCACGTTGTAAAGGTGAGCTCTAATCACAGACTGTTTCCTCTGCAGGTGAGTAACGGCGTGGCGATCGTGCGACCTCCTGGACATCACGCAGAGAGAGACTCTCCATGTGGCTTCTGCTTCTTTAACACGGCAGCGCTCGCCGCTCGCCATGCACAGAAAATCTCCCATCCTGCCCCACTGAGAGTCCTCATCCTGGACTGGGACGTTCACCATGGCAACGGGACACAACACATGTTCGAGGACGATGACAGGTGAGGAGGAGGAGGAGGAGGAGGAGGAGGAGGAGGAGATGTGTGATGCAATCTGATGATGGACTCTCACTCTCTTTGTCTCCAGCGTCCTGTACATCTCCCTCCATCGCTATGACAACGGGATATTCTTTCCATCGTCAGAGGATGCCGCCCCAAGCCGAGTGGGTGTGGCCAAAGGGGCAGGGTTTAACGTCAATGTGGCGTGGAGCGGAGGACGGATGGGCGACTCTGACTACCTCGCTGCTTTTCATCACGTTGTCATGCCGATAGCTACCGAGGTAACACACACACACACACACACACACACACACACACACACACACAGACCCACACTCTGGTCAGAACTGACGGAGTCCTCTGATTGGTCGATCCTCTCTCTGCAGTTTAACCCCGGTCTGATCCTGGTGTCGGCCGGGTTCGATGCAGCGCGGGGTGACCCGCTAGGCGGATATCATGTGACCCCTGAGGGATACGCCCACCTCACACACCTGCTGATGTCACTGGCCGGGGGGCGGGTCCTCCTCGTACTCGAGGTGATGTCAAACAAAGAAACATGAATTTATGTGAAATTAAATGATGTCATTACTTATTTATGGAAACAGTGTGACATCACTTCGTGATGATGTCATCGCCTCTGACTCGTCGCAGATGAGCTGTGACTCAGTCTCTCGTCTCCGTCTCTTCAGGGAGGTTACAACTTGTCGTCCATCTCTGACTCCATGGCGTTGTGCACCAGCATGTTGCTAGGAGACCCTCCTCCATCCCTTGTGACGCCACTCCCCCCTCCTCATCACAGCGCTGTGGCAACAATCATCGAGGTCATCCGACACCACGCCCCCTACTGGAGGTCCTTGAGGATAAACAGTCAGTACAGGGAGCGTTTATCTTTGTTCTTTTTGTTTGTTTGTTTGTTTATTTTATATCATTCTTGTCCGTCAGTCCCAGAGTCTGTGCGGGCGTCCCTGCCCTCCCTGAAGCATCGTGGGAAACGTAGTTCGAAAGGAAAAGGCAGAAAGTCCGAGCAGAGCGGCACAGACAGACCCCTGCTGCCCCCTGCTGGAGCGAAGGACTTAATGGTGACAGTTCAGACAATAAAATACAACAGGAAGTCAGATCATCAAAAACACAAACTGCTGTAACCGTGTCTCTACCTGTTGTTTTTTGTCCAATCAGGCGGAGCACAGTCTTGACCAGCTCACTCAGGGATTGGCCAGTTTAGACATCAGTCACACACCTGCAACGTCCACTCCAGTGGGCGGGGCCAGGTCGAAGGTCCGGCCCAGCCCGGAGGTCACTTGTGAGGGTGAAGTAAAGGCGGAGTCCAGCAGTGTAGCCGTATGTGAGCAGAACCAATCAGCAGACAGCACGCTGCCACAGACTCAGGTGATTGGTCCAGTTTTCATCTGTAAAACGTCTCATTCATTGCAATAATTCCAGCTCAGTTGAAACACCTGTGACATCATAATGTGACATCACAAAGTGACTGGTTCATTTTTCTGACAAATCACTTATTCATTTTTTTTAATGGTTTAAGATTGTTGTTGGAGATGAGGCTGCTGGAAGAGCGGGGGCGGAGCTTGAGGCAGCGGGGGCGTGTGGTTGGTCGAAGCCTCAGATGTGTGTGGAGCTGACGTGTGGAGGAGGAACCGACGAAGTCAGGAAACATTTGGATACGATGAGTTTGTCCAAGGAGACGGTGATCTGAGATTAACCTGCTCTCTCTCTCTCTCTCTCTGTCTGTCTGTCTGTCTGTCTGTCTGTCTGTCTCTGTCTGTCTGTCTGTCTGTCTGTCTGTCTGTCTGTCTGTCTGTCTGTCTGTCTGTCTGTCTGTCTGTCTCTCTCTCTGTCTGTCTGTCTGTCTGTCTGTCTGTCTGTCTGTCAGTCGTCTCTATACGTGGTCGACCCTCTCTCCTGGTGTCCTCACCTGGACTCTGTTAAGCCCCTCCCCTCCTCAGGTGTAAACATCTTCATGCCGTGTCAGGACTGTGGCTCTGAAGCTGAGAACTGGATCTGTCTCACCTGCTACCAGGTCTCACATCACCTTCACTCAAGTGACCCTGAGGATCGCCTCTTTCACCTCCTCCTCTTCTTATCCTTCTCTTCTCCACCTCCTCATCCTCTTCTCCTTCTCTTCTAGACCTCCTCCTCCTCTTCTCCACCTTCTCTTCTAACCTCCTCCTTTTCTTCCTCACTTCCTCCTCCTGGAGGTTGGAGCCTTGGGGTCAGTTACACACTTTGATCCAGAATAAGTTCACGTTCAAATGGCTGATTCTCTCTGTGTGTGTGTGTGTGTGTGTGTGTGTGTGTGTGTGTGTGTGTGTGTGTGTGTGTGTGTGTGTGTGTGTGCGTGTGCGTTCAGGTGTTGTGTGGTCGTTATGTTAACGAACACATGGTGACTCACGGTGTCGTGTCTGAACATCCTCTGGTCCTGAGCTTCTCGGATCTCTCTGTGTGGTGTTACCGGTGTGAGTCCTACGTCCACAACCAGGTAAAACCCAATCAGAGCGCACTCACCCATTCTTCCATCCATTCATCCTTTAATCCATCTTCTCTCTCGTCAGGTTCTGTTTGAAGCTAAAAATGCTGCTCACTGTGCGAAGTTTGGAGAAGAGATCCCTCCATGGAGCTGAGAGGAGGAGGAAGTGAAGACGAGGAGGGATGGAGGAGAGGAACAAGAGGGAAAGAGGAGATGATGCCGTATTTGTATTTCGGTCTCTTCTTTCAGCAGCATGTTTGGACATTTAAGTATGTTGCCATGGATACCATCAACAGTGGTGCTTTGTGGGAAACGTAGTTGAATTCAGCGACGGCTACGGTGTTTCACAGCTGCACAGAAAGTCACAAAAACAAAAGAAGTGATGTTTTATCTTTTGAACTGCAGATATTCATCAGCACCAGGTTGTCGGTTCAACCCCCTGAAACTGACCAACCACCAGCGAACCTTTGGTGTTTTATTCTGAAAGTTCATTGGACAAAAATGTCGTCTTTGTTGATGATGTCACAGAGGTCACGCCCAGAACAAAATTTTAATTTTTTTCATTTTGAGTTTTATTGTTGTTCTTAATGTTTGTAACGTTCTTTTAACTGATGAACTCAGAACACGTTTAAAAAGATGGAGACACGTCATTAAAAGCACAGATATTCACTCACGTATCCACGGCAACGAAACGTTATAGTAACGTTTGCATCGATCATTTAAGTTCGACATTTTAGTTTTCTTCTTTTATAGAAAAATGTAAACTCTACTAAAGACTCCGATTTAGTGACATCTAGTAGTGAAGCTGCAGATTCCAACCAACTGAATATACAAATGTAATTGGTTAAAACATAATAATTACATTATAAACACTGGTTTATATCATATCACATGTAATCAAATAAATGCTGGAGACACTGATGTAAAAAAAAAAGTTTTTCAGCAAGTTTAAAATCTCTTCAGGTGCGTTTGATTCCTTCACCTGAGTGTGACGTGCACCAGGATGAGTGTCTGTGTTTGAGGTGCGTTTCCCTGCCTGTGGGACAGTGAAGACTGTGTGTGGGGGGGGGGGGGGGGGGGGGGGGTGTGTGATAAGAGGCCGTGTGTGTGCTGTGCAATACTCTGTTCTGTGATTAAACCTGTTCGCTTCCTGCATCATGTTGTTCGACTTCCTGTTGCTTCAAACCATCACATGTCTCCCTGTCTAACAAGTCATTATCATATCTCTGCTGACAGGAACTCTGGGTAATGTAGGACAATAAAAATGTGTCGTTCAGGTCTGCAGATAAATATAATGCGACTGGAGCATGGACTGTCTTTCGCACTGCTGTAGTTCCTGGCTCCGCCGGCAGGGGGAGGAGGGGCTGATATAAAGCATCAGATTCTTCATCATCATCTTCATCATCTGTGACGTTTATTCAGAAGAACCGGAGCCGAGGACGCGAAAAAAATCCGCGTTTATAACCGGAGACGATCCACTGCATCCTCCCATCCTGCAGAGAGACAGAGAGAGAGAGAGAGAGAGAGGAGGAGAGAGAGAGAGAGAGACAGAGGAGGAGAGAGAGACAGACAGACAGAGGAGGAGAGAGAGAGAGAGAGAGAGAGAAGAGAGGAGAGAGAGAGAGAGAAGAGGAGAGAGAGAGAGGAGGAGAGAGAGAGAGAGAGAGAGAGGAGAGAGGAGAGAGAGGAGGAGAGCGACAGACAGAGGGGAGGAGACAGACAGACAGACAGGTGGTCCTCCTCCAGCTGCAGGTTTGTTTCTAAATTTTCTACTGAACATTGTGTTTGTTGATGAACGGAAGTGATGACGTCATCCTCGGTGCCTTGTTTATGATTGTTGTGTCGGACGATGATTGATTTCACGCGCTGACTGCAGCTCTGATTTCAGAGAGAGAGAGGGGGGGGGAGAGAGAGAGAGAGAGAGAGAGAGAGGAGAGGAGAGTAACTGTGTTGGTGCAACATAAAGATGCATTAATCAAATTCCTGATTATTGATCCGTTGATAATCTGTAACTAATTGATTTAATACTGATTAATACATATTAATTGATAATAGATTTGATTGATTTGTGTAAACAGACAGTGACATATTAAAGAAAGTCTGTCCCCGTCTACAGGACAGACCTGAGTGAGACAGGTATCTGCTCGTCCATCCCGGTGGACAGGTAGAGGACAGACAGTGGACAGACAGAATAATTGTTGTTTACTGTGTCGTGTGTAGTTTTATTGATCAGTAATAATCAGCTGGTCACATGATTCCTGTTCCATTAATGAATAAACTCCCCCCCCCCCCCCTCTCAGTCATGTCGGTGTCGCCCGCCCTCCCCGACCTGTCTCGTCTCTATCAGACGGAGTTTGTTCGGAGCGCCCGAGCAGTCGGTGTCCTCTGGGCCATCTGCACACTCTGCTTCGCCATCATCCAGGTGGTCGTCCTGGTGCAGCCGTCCTGGATCGGCACTGCTGAAACCCGGCACCAGGGGGCGCCCAGCGGCACCCTGGGACTGTTTGAGGTGGGAGGAGACGCAGGAAGAAACGGACTGGTCCTTTAAACTGGGGACCTGATGACTCTTTGAATGTTCCCTACACACATGATTGATCACCTGTGACCTTCGTTTCTGTCCCTGTGTTTCTCTGTCTGTTGTACTGTCTGTTGTACTGTCTGTTGTACTGTCTGTGTGCCTGTATACCTGTGTCCCCATATGTCCCTGTCTCTCTGTTGTCAGGTGTGTGTGGAGTCCGACTGGCCGGTCCCAGACTGTCGTGGCCGTCTGTCCAGCCTGTCTCCTCTACCGTCCTTCCAGTCGGTGGCAGTGTTGGTGGGTGTGTCCCTGTGGGCCGTGTGGACCAGTGTCCTCTGTCTCTGTCTCTTCCGGTTCTGCAGCGCTGCAACCGTCTACAAGATCTGTGCCTGGCTGCAGCTCACAGCCGGTCAGTCCCTTCTGCTGCTTCTCAGAGTGTCTGTGGTAAAGACTTATTGGAGATGTAGTTCAGTGAACAAAATGTGGTTAAAAGTTTCTATCGTGAGGACATAATAATGAGGACACATGAGGGACAGACATTAACTAACAAGTGTACCTCTACCTGTCTGTTTCTCTCCTTCTTCTTCCTTCTGTCTCTCTTTGTTCTTCTCTCTCTCTTCTCTCTCTCTCTCTCTCTGTCTCTCTCTCTCTCTCCTGTCTCTCTTCTCTCGTCTCTCTCTCTGTTGTCTCATCTGCTGTCTCTCTCAGTGTCCTCTATCTGTCTGGCTGTCTCTCTTGTTTCTCGTCTCGTCTTGGGTCCAGATGCTCTCTCGTCTGTCGTCTCTCTGTCTCCTCTCTCTGTCTCTCTTCTGTTCTCTCTCTCCTCTCTTCTATCTCTTCTCTGTCTCTCTATCTGTCTGTCTGTCTCTCAGGGTTCTGTCTGGCGTTGGCTTGTCTTCTGTTTCCAGACTCGTGGGAGAGTCCAGAGATGAGATCTCTGTGTGGAGACTCAGTGAGTCACAGCACTTATTGCTAGATTCTATTTAATGTTTCATTTTCACATAAAAACAAAAAACAAAAAACAAAAATTATCAATAAATGTGTGTCCTCAGTGGTAGATCCTGTATAGATCCTGTATAGATCCTGTATAGATCCTGTATTGATCCTGTATAGATCGATACCTGTATAGATCCTGTATATGATCCTGTATAGATCCTGTATTGATCCTGTATTGATCCTGTATAGATCCTGTATAGATCCTGTATATGATCCTGTATAGATCCTGTATTGATCCTGTATAGATCCTGTATAGATCCTGTATAGATCCTGTATTGATCCTGTATTGATGCTCTTGATCCCATGTCTCCAGGTGGGCAGTTTCTCTCCAGGTAACTGTTCCGTCCACTGGGCCTACATACTCGCCATCCTGGGGGTTCTGGACGCCGCTATCTTGGCCACGCTAGCGTTCGTCCTCGCCAACAGGCAGGACGCCCTGTTGCCACCAGACGCCAAGGACGGTGAGCAGGGGTTTCAGCAAGGGGCGGGCTTAATACTAACTACACTGACACACCTGTGCCTCCAGTTCCATAGTAACAGTGTGTTTGTTTACAGTGACCACAGGTCTGCTGATGTCAGCGTGATGTCACCAGGTGAGTCTCTTCTTCCTCAGCTGTCATTTTATCTTCACACAAACAAATAATAATTTGTCATCTTCTTCTTCTTCAGGTCTTCAGTTCTCCTCCTGTTTCCTCCATCACTATCGTCCCCTGGTCTCCTGGATACCACCTCCACCTTCTGTTGTCAGGGTTATACAAAATGGGGGGGGGGGGGGTGTACTTTATACACAGCAGGTCTGTGAACCTCACCTGCTCATGCCGTGTGTGGGTGGTCAGTCAGAGAGGAGGAGGAGCCTATAGTGAAGCCACAAACAGAACAGCACAACGTGTTGACGTCGGAGCCGATCTGTATTCATGGCGTTTGTACTGAGAGGGAAACACCTGCTAATGCTAAGCTAACTGATGTCATCAGAATCATCAAAATCATTTGAGGTGTGTTATTGTCTTAGTTTCGTCACATTTTATTTAAAACGTCTCACTTCTGTTGACCGTTCTTCACGTGATCTTTTGTAGCATCAGATATTAGCGAGCTAATGTTAGCTTGGTTCAGTTAGCATACCCGACAGCTCCACCCGCAGTTAGCGGCTGTAAATATTCAGAAACTGATCTCTAGTTTAAATTAAGCGATGATAAAACTTCACTTCGTAAACTGATGTTAGCATGAAGCTAAGTGTGGACGAAACGCTGCTGCAGACATCGACTCCTGAACCTTAAACTAATAGTCTGACATTCCTCCTGTTCTTTGTTTCTGAGTCACGTGTTCAGATGAATCAGTTTAATCTCTGTTTAGCTTAGCTTAGCTTAGCACAATATCTTGAAGCAGGGGGAACTGTTAGCCTCTAACAGTGTTACGATGTTATATTGAGTGTTTCAAACAGTCAGCACATCCAATAGAATGTCTAATATACAGGCTTCGCTAGCAGCTAATAGCTGCCAGTCAAACTTTACTGATTGTTAGCATTAGCTTTATTATTAGAGGTAAGACCCTGTCTGATGTACACGCTGTAGCATGTTGACTAGCTGCAGTTAGCTTAGAGTTATGCAGCGTTCCATTAAACGTCGGAGCTCGGAATATGGAGATGGCTGCTCCGTATATCAACAGTACTGAAAGGTGAAGTTTTTACTGTTTAGCAATTCTGTCATTAAATGTGTCGTACACATAGTACTGTCCAGTTACAGTCTGTGGACGTTCTACTACGGTGTTAATATGCGTGAAATGCAGCGTAATGCATTTTTATGAACTGTTTCTGTTAGTAATTGCTAGCTGGCTAACGTAAACATTGTTCCTGTGCAACTGGAACTCGCTAGCTTCAGGGCCAGTGAGTTTAGCATTTGTCTCTGGGTTAAGTTTGCATAGCATAGAACAGCTGACTTGACTTCCATTTAACTTCTGGGTCTAGTTAGCATAGCATTAGCTTCAGGATCGGCTAGCTTCTCGGGGGTTACCTCCTGGCTATCTAATTATACGATGAATGTGCTAAGCAATGCTAACCTCAGAGATGAACCTGGCCTGATAATGTGACTCTGGAGAAAACAGAGTGTGTCATAACTTTCCTAAAATGTTCGCTTGACCTTTAACCTTAAAGCACATTAAGACACAGCTCAGTTCCTTTCACTGAGTCTCCCGACTGAGCAGCTGTTTGTGGTTTATTAGATGACCTTGTTGTTATTATTTGTTTTCAGACTCTGATCAAGTTCATGTGATAATTGTGTTTGTGAGAAAAGTCGTCTTTAAATAAACAGACTGGAAACGTTTTCATTCAGTTTCGTTATCAACAAAATGTTAGTTCATCGTTGAGTGTTTGACTTGTTAAAGTTTCAGGTGCAGTTGAATATTATACTTTGAAAATTTGAATACTGAAATTCAGTGGCAAAAAAATACAAATGCATGATTTCAACGTAAAAAAATTCAGTGCTAGAAATTCAAAGGCTTTAAAATGTCTAAATCTGATGAGACTGATTTACTTCCAGATGTGTGTGTGTGTGTG
>CM031675.1:26194650-26197150 GCA_006182925.3 Reinhardtius hippoglossoides | reverse complement strand
TTGGATCAGCTCAGTGTGAACCCAGTCTGAACAGCTTCGTGATTTGCCGATGTGGATCTGGTTTGTTGATGTTGGGGCGAAGCATACAGCAGGGGGCGGAGCAGATCCTCGGGTTCAATAGGAAACATGAACAAACAGTTGAGTCTATATTATATATCTGTTCAAAGTGATATCTATACAACACAAACATACATTCTCTTCACAGACTCCGTAATATGAATTAACTCGGCCACATGATCAGAAGCTTCTGGTTGCTGTTGACGTGCTTTTTTCAAGTTGTGGATTTGTTATTTATAACTCTCGTTTTGATCATTTACACATTGACTCATTATATTGAACATCTAAACTCCCCCACCCTCAACCTCCCACCCCTCCCCCTCCCTCACCACGCCCCTTAACTTTGCAGACAGACAGGAGTGTTGCATTGTGGGTAGGTTGCAGGCGACCCACTCTTTGTTCACTCCGACGCCTCCTGTGGAAAAAAAACAAACATAAACAAAAAAACCAGGAGGAAATATAAGGAGCGTTTGTTGGGGACTATTTTCAGCAGTGGATGAATCTCTGTTTGGGACTCACCTGCTGCCTGTCACTTCACATCTGGTTAGAGAAGGAGGTGGGCGCCCCCTGCTGGGTGTAACCCTGACCGTACTCTGCATCCTGGAGAAGACACAGCAGCAAACAACATGACACATAGAGACAACACAACATGGCAGTACATCATTTAGGGTACTGCAGTACGATAAACTCTGAGTACTGCATGACATTGTTAAGAGTACATTTACTCAGAGTACTGCAGTTGTGTAGTGTTGGTGACTAGCAGCAGAACCGATTATCACTTGGTTGTATACCTGCTGGTTGTAGTCGGGTTGGTATCCTCCCTGGTTGCTGGCGTACGGGTCTTGTTCGTATGCCCCCTGCTGGCCGTAGGCTTCTGGTGCAGCAGGTTTTTCCTGAGGAGGAGGAGGCCGCATGAAGGGAGCGATGATGCCCGTCTCCTTGAAGACGAACCAGAGGTTTCCGGCCCACAGAACCAGGTTGATGAATCCAAAAGCCTGGAGCATAAGAGGACGAAGGTTTATCATTGGACACTGAAATGAATGATGGGTAACGTGGTATCTATGCTTTACTGTTGAACTCTGATTTAAACCAACATTTCATTAGAAGAAATGCAGCAACTCATAAAAACATGATGCTGTAACCATGGAAACGAGAGGTCGAGGTCGGATGTCTGGACAGAATTTGTCTTTTTTCTTTCATAAATAAGAACTTTGCTTCTTTTATTCATTGAAAAAAAGAGTTATTGTAAAAAAACACATTGATATGTCCCACAGTAACAGACAATAACCATCTCTGACATGACGCTGCGATCACCAGTCTTACCACAGAGGTGTTGAGTCCAGACATGACCGGGTCGTGAACTTCACGACAGGTGTTCCCCTCGTCGACGCAGGCAGGGATCAGAGTGATCACCTGGTCTGGATCTGTAGCTGTCTTCACGTCGGACAGACCTTTGGCCCAGGCCGCCGAGCTCACCAGCCACATGAAGGCGAACACTCCGGTCAGTCCGAGGTCCTGAAACACAGAGTGAGTGAGTGACTCCTCCCACAGCGCACCTGTCACTGGGTGGGCGGTCATGTGGGTGAACTTACGACCAGCGGGCCTTTGTTGTTCTCCTTGTACTTTCGAAAAAGAAGACGTAGATGCTGAGAGCGGCCATGGAGTAGAGGAAAGCGAATACGCCGATGGTGACAAAGAATTCGGCAGAGGAAGAGTAGTCGCCAACCAGGAAGAATGATCCGTGGCTCCGCCCTTGCAGGTTGGGGCAAAGAAGTTCACCTGGTGAAGTCTGAAAGAGGAAGAACATTAGAACCCTGCAGGGTTGGACTGGAGTTCTGTCAAGTCGACCAATCATTAGGCAACACGTGTGTTCAAAGTATCGACCTACGTGGTCAGGGTAAACAGACCAGCTGTCGCCATGGTAACAACAACTGCATTACGTCAGGTTCAGGTCAGACAGAAACATGTGACCTGATTATTGATCATAGATTAATGAGTTCACCAGAGCTTCTCACATCGTTGGTTTGAATCTGTGTGTGTTCACTGTGACGCTCACGCTCTGCACCATGTGATTAACTGACCTGAACGGATACTCGAACTCCACCTCGATGCTCAGGTTGCTTTCCGTTCGGTTCTTACACTCCACCGCCATCCGGAACATCCCAGAATAACTGCCGCAGGTGGAGAAGGCAAAGATGGCAAAGAACTGGGGGAGGGGGGAGGAGGGGGAGGAGGGGGAGGAGGGGGAGGAGGGGGAGGAGGAGACCGAGAACAATTCGATTAAGTGTAAAAGTGTTTTCAGAATACAGAAATGTGAATATTTTGAGGATAATTAGAAACATTATGAGAACTCACCCATTGTAAGATCTTAATGAAACCCAGAGGAACCTTCAGCACCCTGAACTGGCCCTGGGCCACCATCTGAGGACACACATCATCATCA
>CM031675.1:26178239-26194550 GCA_006182925.3 Reinhardtius hippoglossoides | reverse complement strand
CGCACACACACACACTCACACACACGCGCGCACGCACACCGTGTTTTTATTGGAGCAGTCCTGCAGACACCGCGCAGGGCTAAAGGCCCACCAGCTGATCAGAGCCGCAGAAAACACCCAGAAATAAACCCGCTCATGAAACGGCTCAGTGTGAAAACATGGATCCGGTTCAGGAGTCGGTGTGAAGGAACCCGCTTCACCAGCATCACCAGATCACCAGTGGAATCACAGGAATCAGCCTGGTTCCCTGGTTTCCCTGGTTCCTCTGGTTCCTGTGATTCCACTGGTTCCTCTGGTTCCTGTGATTCCTCTGGTGATGCTGGTTCTGCTGGTTCTGCTGGTTCCGGCTCTCTCCATCCTCTCGCTCCTCGTCGCCCCGTGACGCTGCGGCCCGACACACAGACACAGCTTCACCGGGGAACCGACCCAAACCCCCGCGGGCCGCCCCGCATCACGACACGCACACAACGAGCACGACACACGCACACAACGAGCACGACACACGCACACAGATGCGACGATATGAAGAAGAATCATACATGAAGAGGATAGATCGTGTTCGTACCTGATTGACCACGTCCATCCTGCCGCCGGAGAGAGGAGAGAGGAGATGAGGGAGGAGCAGGAGGGAGCAGGAGGGAGGAGGGGGAGGAGGAGGAGGGGGGGGGGGGGGGGGGGGGGGGAGGCGGTTACCGCAGCGTCATTTTTATTTATTTATTTCTAATTCATCAGAATCTTCCGCTGCTCACACATGAAACATATAAACACTGAGGCGATCAGAGGGTTGATAACATACAACAGCTGATTCAACATACATGTAGAATGATACAGCTTCAAACATGTAAACTACCATCATGCGTCATCATACATGTCGAATACATGTAGTGTCATACATGTAAACAATCATTCTGCATATGATTATACATGACATCATACATGACATCACACATATTTAAATCGACCTCAGCTTCTGTCACTCATGTTCTGAATGTTTAGTTTTTCACTAGATTTATAAATCTGTTAATTATATAAAAGTTCAAATCAATGTGATACAAAGGTTTATTCTATAATTTTGTCTGACACAATAACAACTCGGCTCGCGCAGCAGGGGGCGGGCCGAGCACTCGGGACCACGCCCACTTATGACGCATTATTGTCCACGCCATCAAGTGTAGGCCACACCGTGACAATCTAATGTAAATTGAATTAAAGTTTAGATCAACAAAATAAAACTAGAAATATAACAGTATATACTGAATAGACTGAGTGTTGGTGTGACTGGTTGCAATCCTTTCAGACTCACTGTTTAAAGTTCGTAAAGATGCTGAATGAAAGACAGGATGAGGAAGATGAGGAAGATGAGGAGGCAACTCTTGGACCTGATCCCGAGTGTGATGGACCTGGACTTAGTTCTGCAGGATCCAGCTGGAGTCGTGGGTGGGTCCTGCTCTCCGACATGAAGACGGCTCCTTTGATGACACAGAAGTCTCATCTCAGTCTGGTGAAGATGACAAGATGATCTGATGGAAGCTCTAAGGGAGGTGGTTAAATACACAACACAAATGACACAAAACTGTCACAAAATCGCACTGTCGGTGTTCGGGCCCTAATAATAACATACAAAATAATTATATGTGTCTATATTTTTCTCCTTAAATAAAAATGTTCCTGAGCAGTTACAGTTTGTTTGAGGCTTTAATGTGAAGAGTTCTGGATCCGAGTCAGTTACAGTCAAAGTTCATTGAAGAACTTTTGTTTGATGTAAAATCATTTAGGTTGATAAAGAATAATTTTGTTGAGCATCTTGAATATTTAAGAATATAAATAAGAACATTTTTCTCATGCAGTGTTTTAGCAGAACATCATATCAGGAAAAAGAAAAGACTTTAGACTTTAGACTAATAACTTTATTGTCCCAATCAACACCAAAACACGTGTTTCACTCATAGACTGGTTTCACTGCTCGGAAGTGCACAACTTTCACATCTTTATGGTTTACATGGATTCGTCTCATGACATTTCGTCACATTACAGGAACCATGTCATGTGAAATATCAGTATCATATTTATTATGTGATGTTTATGTGACAATCACACAACAAACCAATGGTTGTTAAGAGAGTTTCTGGTTGTGCTGATACAGGCCAGGTTTTCACGGAGCCCTGATCTTCGGATGGGAAGCTTCTGATTGGATGAACCCAGGCTGAACCTCCAGCACCACACTCCCCACCTGAAGAAACCCCCACACGTTCCCAGAGCACAGGCCCCGGCTGCGTTCTGCTTCTGACTCTGATGCATTTAGAGGTTGTTTTCAGCCGCCATTGAGACGCAGCAGAAGAAGAGGAATAACTGTCTGTGAGGATTCATGTGAACAGCTGGAAGTTTCTGTTCTTCCCTTGAGTTAACGCAGCCAATGAGGAACGGTTTTCTGTTCTATGTGTTTGTAGAGCGACAGGATGTGTTTCATACGTTATCTGGACATTTTATAGTTTATATTCTTATGTGAGCTTTATTTAGTAATTTTAGTATTTGTAAAATGTTGTAAACTGTTAGAATGAATTGGTCATGCAGGCAGCACAGGGAGGGAGCATTATCAAACTGATTTAAATAAAGTTTTATATTGACTAAGAGATTTTGTCGTTTGTTTTGTTGAATCTGATACAAAACAAAACATAAACAACTCAGTTATATAAAATGGAGTTTATATAGCAGAAGTGAGTTTTCACTCTGTGACGTTGATCAGAGCCTCAGGCAGACACACACACACACACACACACACACACACACACACACACACACACACACACACACACACACAGATGTGTCGAATCAGTCCAGATGTTGAACCCTGCTAATTAAACTCCTGCAGTGACTTCAGTCAGACGATACAATATTCAGTTGTTCTGCTTCAGTTCCTCTTTGTCTGTTTTCCAAACTTCTGTTTTCCAAACTTCCGTCTTTAATTTAATTTGATTTAATTTATCCGTTTGATTATTTCCTCGTCTTGTTTTTAGATCTTCTTTAAATATTCAGTTATTTACTTATTTATTTTCTCAGTGTTTGTTTTTCCGAGTTGATATTCGTTTAATCTCTGTTTTTTTACGAATTCCTCTTTAGTGTCTAACCATTATTTTATTTTTATCCTTCTCACATCTTTCATAACGTTTTTTTTATCATTTTATCTTTACACTTTTTATCATTCTTTGCCTTTGGTGTTTCTTTTTGCTTTTATTCTGTCAAGGCCACTTTATGTTACATCGTCTGATCAATTGATTCATGAAGAGATTGTGGTGTAGTGTTTTACAGATGGAACAAAACTGATGTTGGTTGAAAGGAGACAAACTTGTTCTCCGTCTTTATTTGAGGTAAAGAAGGTTTCAGCCGAACACGTCTCCACATCGGAGGAGTTCATCCCGACGTCAGAAGGAAAAGCCCTCAAAGAAAAACGAGGAGTCTGATGGGATCATAGTTTCAGACGGAAACACCAGTGAACTGTCAGCTGTCGAGAATAAACTAATAAAAATCGTCTCTCTCAGAAAGAATAAAAAAATATCAAACATTTAAAAAAAAGAAAACACGCGGAACAGACACTGAGTTTCATACGTCGAGTAGAAAAAACAACAAGAGACAAAAAAAGGCTTTTCACTTCATCGTCCGTCGGTGATGAGGATGAACGTTCAACACATCACACGTCTGGACACGGATCCTTCGGTTCTGACCCGATTCAACCCACACAGAGAATCTACTGTTGACTTTCATCTGAGTTTCACATCAGTGACATGATGCTGCTGCAAATGAACTCTAATATATCTGATCGTTAACAGAAAAATAATCTTTTACTGCGAGAAAATAAGAAATGAACGGGTTGAAAAACAGAGGAAAGAAGAAACATGTCAGATTTAAACTTCAGCTGAAAGTCAAGAGTCGAACTAACGAGTAAATTAAATCTGTTTAAAATTTACATCAGGAAACTTTTTAATACCACTATGAAATTAAATGGATAATACATTTGCATAAAGATTAAGAAAAAGCATCTGTGAATCAATTTGAATCTTCTCTTCTCTTCATTTCAAGTCAAGTCTTATCTTTATGTACAAATGTTAACAAAGTTCAAAAACTTCATTCAAAGTTTTATAAAATTAAGAACAACCTGGAAAACCAAACAACGCACAACAGCAGAAGTGCATTGTGGGTATACATCAGCGGTCTGATTGACGTTCGGGCCCCGGCCCCCCCCGGCCCCCCCGGCCCCCCCGGCCCCTCAGGCTCCTGTTCAGTGATCCTTAGTGTCAAACGACAAAATCTCCACAGGACGTGTCGCCGACATGTCTTTTATCTTTTACTTTCCTCTTCAACTCCATTCACTATTTTTATTCTTCCCTTCTTCCTCCATTTATCTTTCTTACTCTCTTTCTTCTGAACCACTCAGATTTATCTTTTCTCTCTTCATCGTGATTTTTCCCTTCTTTCCTATTTTGCTGAATTGTATCTTCTGTCTCTCATCTCCTCTTCTTCATCCTTCACTCATTACTTTAAATTAGTTCCTTCTTGTTTTCATTTTGTTCTAGTCACTTCTTTATTGTTCCTACTTTCTGTTTCTTCATCCTCCTATTTCCTCGGCTTTGTTTTTCTTCTGTTCTTTAAGTTTTCTTTCATCCATTCTTCTGCACCTCCTTAGTTCCTTCCATCCTTCTTGTTCCCTTCTTCTCCTCCCTCCATCACTTTCCCTTTTTATTACCTTCTTCCTCTTCCACTTTGACCTTTAACCAGTTTTAATTAAACCCCACCCCTTTCTCTCTCATCTCTTCTGATTGGTCAAATCTCTGTCAAACAAACCCAGACAGGCTACAGATGTCCCGCCTCTCTCAGTCCTATTTAGCCCTGATTGGTCCAGAAGTTCAAAATGATGTCACACAGGTCATCTCGTCAGCCAGTTCATCCTCGTCGCGACCCGTTCTGATTGGCTCCTCGTCGCTGTAGAGAGCAGCGGGGTCGGTGGCGGCGGTGTTGCTAAGTAAACTGTGGCTCGCCGAGCCAAGCAGGTCGCTGGCAGCGGACTCCATCTCATCCACCGTCATGTGACATGCATCTGCGATCTCTCGCTTTGCAAACGCCACGAACTTCGGATCCCGAGCGTAAAGACCGAGACCCTCAGAGATCAGAACCTGACGAGGGAAGAAAGAATCAGTGACACAATCACAGATCAATATCAGATTGATACAACCAGTCCACATCTCACCGCCTCGACCAGACTGTCGGCCGATCCTCGCTTCTCCGTGAACTGAGCTCCGAGCTGAGAGGGAACCCTGAGCGTGGTGTAGGCTCTGTACGGCGGCGGCGGCGGCGCTGAGGGAGAACAGAGTCACGTTCACGTAACCTTCCGAACAAGAGCACTTCACATCTCGGGCCAAGAGAGAGGAATTGAGTGTTTGTTTGGTCCTTCCTACCTGATGTCCCTGCAGGGCCACTGTACCACACCGGTCTGGGTTCTGCTCCTGTCACACTGACCCCTGGTGGACGAAAGACGACAACAACCTGCTGAGCTTGCGTCATGCTTGCTGAGCAGCATCACGACAACATGACTGTGGAGCGTCAGTAGCTGACCTGTTAGCATAGAAGCTACAACGTGTCATATGATGCCGTTAAAGACGTGAAAACAGCTTCCTCACCTCTTCCTGCTTCTCCCTTCGTCCTTTCCCCCCCTGGTCCTCCCCCCCCCCAGGGCGGACTGCCTTCCTCCTCAACCAGGATGAGAGGAGCGTAGAGGAGGCGTCCACGGCGAGGACACGGGTTCGCCCAGGACGTCGAGGAGGCCGGCATGGGGCGGCCGGAAGGTTGATGAGTCTCATAATTGCTGAACGTCTGAGGAGGCAGAGGGGGTGGGTGGGGGGGGGGGGGTCTATGTTACTAAAGAGCAAGGCAGGTGCGTGTGTCATACATGATTCACCTGTGGATACACACAGGCTAATGTTACCTGTGTGCGTGTGCGGCGTGGCGGCGAGGTGGGGTGGTAGGTTCCTGGGATGGGCAGGTCATCGCTGCTGCCCTGCCTCCTCAGACACTGGATGTTAAACGACGGCTTCCGACCTGACGAGGGTAAACAAAGCAAACGCACCCTCTCAGATGGGATGATGTCACAGCGATGATGTGGGTTCCGGTGTGTATAAGATATAAATAATGAAGTCACAGTATGTTTTTAGGAAGCAGGGAGGATTGTGGGATATCCTCTCACCTGTAGGTGTAGCAGGAAGTAGGCGTCTCCGTGTGGTCCTCCTGGCCTCGTTGTATCCGTTACCATAGCTATCGTTGGCGTCGGGGGCGTGTCCATCGTAGTGGTCTCTGTACATTCGAGGATCGTCAGGGTAATGTCTGAAAAACACAGGTTTTAACATACAAGCACACACACACACACACACAGACACACAAACACACACACGGGTCACCTGTCTCTGGAAGTGATGCTGTCGTTGTCTTCGTCTCTGCTGTAGTAACCTTGCTCTCCGTACGTCTCTGTGTCCCCGTTCCTCCAGTATCTGTCCCGGGAGTCCCTCCTGCCAAAAACAAAGAGCGTGATTGGCTGAGGCACCTGTCAATCAAGACTGGAAGCCCAACAGCCTCCTCCATGTGTCAGTGGCGTGTGGACCGACCTTCCATGTTTGTAGTATGACGGCCTCTTGTGGGCGCGGTCCAGGATTCCATTCTTCTCTGATGGGCGTCGCTGATGATGATGATTGACAGATGACCTCATGTTGTCTCCACGGTGAAGATTTTCGTCGTGGTCGCTGCCATTTGGCATCTTAGTGAGGGAACCGACCCGGTGGATCAGACCGCCATTAGACACACCCACGTCTCCGACAACACCGCCAGGACCTGCAGACGAACGACACTGCTGAGTTGCTATGGAGACTGTTGATGTGAACTAACATGATGAGGTCACATGATGAGGTCACATGATGAGGTCACATGAGATCGGGGCGTTGTTTTTTACCTGTGGGCGTGGCCAGGATGGAGCCTCGCCGATCTCTCTCTGGTCCAAACCCGTTTTCACCCTGCGAGGACACAGACAAGAGAATCAGATTGTGACCTTTGACCTCACGTTAAAGGTCAGAGGTCATGTATGTGGGGTCGTGTTCACAAAGACCTTGTAAGCTGTGTTCTCCTCCAGCTCCTCCTCCTCCATCATGACGTCCTCCTCCTCATCCTCGTCCAGGTCCTCGTTCAGAGCCAGACGCATCTCTGGACCCAGATCCTGGAGCGTCTTCAGACCGGCTTTACACAACTACACACACACACACACACACACACACACACACACACACACACACACACACACACAGACACAGACACACACACACCACACACACACACACACACACACACACACACACACACACACACACACACACACACACACACACACACACACACACACACACACACACACACACACAGTGAGTCCCAGGTGATTGACTGTACAGACAGACAGGTATAGAAGGACAGACATAGACCTGTATGGCAGACGGGTTGGTGGCGTCAGGCTCTCCGGTCAAAGCTCCTTTCTCCTTCCTCTTCCTGAACTTCCTGAAATAATCCTGGATCAGAAACGTGGCGTAAAACTTTCCAACGGTAACTTCCTCATCTGCAGAGACACGGACAAGACATTGGTGCTGAGCAGTACGAGTCTTGTGGTCAGCGGTGGTACTGCGACTCTCTATCAAACTACCAGGATTAATAATACCTTCATGTGGTGGAATCACTTCGTCCAGTAGTTTTGGTTTCATTCTCTTCCAGATCTTCCTGATAATCCCCCTCAGCTCCTCGTTCTCCTGCTCAGGGTTACCTAGCAACAGCACACAGTGGGGGTGTTCAGATAAAACCGATGACACCATCGAGCAGGACTCAGACGTACGTTTTTGAGGCTTCAACAGAACCACTGCTTGTCATTTTTATCGGAGGCGCTAGCTGATCAGGTCACGTTAATGTGAAAGAGGAGGCGGAGTCAGCTGGTGGTCATTTGGTTGTGGCAGCTAGCATGGTACGTTAGCATGAAAGACGGTGCCAGCACCAAGCGTCAGGCACGTCCAGCGCCAAGTGTTAATGCATCGTATACGTGTGGGTCCAGCATCTTAAACACAGAACTTTAATCAGCTGTGAGGATAAAACCCTCTGGACGTGAACGTTAACACAACTGTTTGCTCCGACCTGTGAACGAATCAGCATCTAATTGGTCGACTGTGGTTTGATAGAGTGGGACGAGTGGAGTGAAGCAGAGGGAGTTGGAGGTCGTGTTGTCATGACGTCCACAGGTTTCAGTCACCTTCAGTCTTGATCTTGAGCGCCGTGCGAACCAGAGCGAAGAGCGTGGCGTTGAAGGTCACCATCCCGTCAGCGTTCAGAGGCATGTTCATCGCCACCAGACGCTGATGGACAGGAAGAGTAATGTGAGGTTAACAGGAAACCTCTGGCAGTGACTGAGACTCAAACAGGCAGAGGCCCTGAGGGACACCAGCAATAAAACATGTGTGTGACAGAGCACATGTGACAGAGCACATGTGTGTGACAGAGCACATGTGTGACAGAGCACATGTGTGTGACAGAGCACATGTGTGACAGAGCACATGTGTGTGACAGAGCACATGTGTGTGACAGCTGTACCTTACAGGCCACTCTGTGAGGACACAACTTCCCAAACCCCAGAGGAGGCTGAATCCTCCTGAGCAGAGCCACAACGTCCAGGTGTTTGATTCGACCTCTGACGGAAGAGAAGACGATACGATCAATGATAACACAACAATAATTCAATTAGACACGGCAAAGTGTCGGCTGAGACACAACGTCCACTGAACCTCCACGTTGGAACAAAACCTGCTGGAAACTACCACAGGCAGGAACAGGTTCAGTGTAATGATGGTTTAAACCTGAGGAGGGCGCTCAAGTCGTTGCTCTCTTTGTCTCGTTAACCTGTTGGGAGATCGTCCTCTGATCCTGATCACTTCCTCCACTGAGCTTTCATTTCTTAAAACCTGGAGGAGGTTATGTTTTCTCCTGCGTTTGTTTGTTTGGTTGCAAGATGACACAAAAACTACTATGTACAGGAAGAATGTTGGTAATGTTGATAATCCTAATGTGGTTTCATAAGGCGTCATAAGCGTGTGTCATACTTGGCCTCCGGGTCGTACTCAGACCAGATCCTCTTAAACTCGTCCAGATGATGAGGTCCCAGAATCGACCAATCACGTGTCAGATAGTCAAAATTGTCCATGATGACGGCGACAAAAAGGTTGATAATCTAAACGAGAGAAAAACATACACAGTTTAAATATAGATATATATGTCAAAATTAACGCGTGATGATACATTTTTTGCACAGAATGAGCCGCTCCATGTACCCCCCCCCCCCCCCACTGACCAGGAAAGCACAGAGCATGAAGAAGCTGATGAAGTAAACGATGGCGAAGTTGCTGCCGCAGCTGAATTCTTCTCCTGGTTCGTAGTCTGACTCGGGGTCACAGCGTTTCCCTGGAAGACTCGCCAACATGATCTCCTGCCACGCCTCCCCTGTCGCACACCTGGACACCACACACACACACACACACAATCACCACACAACACACACACACGTCCCACACACGCCAACATATCACCCACCACACACACACACACACACAACACACCCCACACACACACAACACACACACACACACACACACACAACACACAACACATACAACAACGTCAGGAAGAGGATGATGAAGAGGAGAATGATGAATATGAAGATGAAGAGGAGGATCTGACCTGAAGAGGAGGATGATGAACATGATGAAGATGATGAAGATTAAGGGGTAGGAGGAGGATAATGTAGATGATGAGGAGGAGGATCTGACCTGAAGAGGAGGAGCATGAAGATGATGATGAACGTGATGAAGATGATGAAGAGTGCATTAAGAGTAGGAGGAGGATAATGGAGATGATGAAGAGGAGGATCTGACCTGAAGAGGAGGAGAACAGCCTGAGGAAACGTCTGGAAGTTGTTGTTCCTGTTGATCTGAGTGTGATCCTGCATCGCCACCTTTCCAAACGTCTGAAGGAGGAAAAGACGATGACGTCACATGATGACATCATCAGACTGTCGCTGACATCACTGATGACTCATCCAGGTCAGGGTTAGAACTCACCTGCATGCCAATGACGGCGTAGATGAAGAAGATCATGGCGATGAGCAGAGCGACATATGGCAGCGCCTGAACACAGAGGAGGAGGAGGTTAGACGCTCTGATGACACTGAACCCTGAAGCAAGGCAGCGACCATACGACCCTCCTTGTTAGCCCCGCCCCCTCACCTGCAGTGATTTGATGAACGTCCAGAGCAGCGTACGAATCCCTTCCCCTTTACTCAGCAGCTTGACCAATCGCATGACTCGAAACAGCCTGAAGAAGGTGATGGACACACGAGAGCTGTCCTCTCCACTCTGAGAGCCAATCAGAGGAGAGTTCAGTCAGGACGACATGTGATCAGGTTGATTAAGAAAAATCAGGGAGATAAAAAATACACGAGCTAAATTTCTTCTCTTCTTTTATATGATCATATAACACAAATAAATAAATTCTATATTATTCACTTACAGTTGTTCTTCACAGAAACAGCAGAGGGCAGCACACACGTTACATTAACCCTCATTTACCTTTAATCAGATTATATACATTACATGTATATATGTACAGTACGTGTGAGTATATATTTTTATAAACACACACGTATATATACATTATGAATATACTGTACATGAATATCTGTATTGTCCATCATGTGGTGAAACAACATTAAGGGTCACAGGTTTCCTCACTCACACTGAACTCCGTGACCACGATGTCGACCACGCTGCCGACCACGATGAGAGCATCGAATGAGTTCCAGGCGTCTATGAAATAATGCTGCGAGGAGAGAGAGTCACGTTCAGCGACAGGAAGTGGAAACACGAAGGGACGCTGCAGGTGCGTTTGGTTTTCTCACCCTGAGTCTGAGAGCGAGCAGCTTCAGCAGCATCTCCGCAGTGAAGAGTCCAGTGAACACCATGTTCAGGATGTCCATGATGTGGCTGAACCTTTTGGACTGTTCATAGTGCTGCACAACACAGACACACAATTACTGACACACTTCAGCACACAACACCACACACCACAGACCCTAGCAGCGGCAGCGGCGTGACTCACCTGGACCGCCAGCGTGACGGTGTTGAGCAGGATGAGGACGAACATCACGTACTCAAACCATGTCGAGTTGATGATCGACCAAAATTTATACTGGACCGGATTCTTGGGGATGTAGAGCTTGAGAGGCTGAGCCTTCAGAGCGTATTCCACACACTGACGCTGCAGTGACAGACAGTTACTCACAGCCACTCACAGTTACCTGCACTTAAGGAACGGATGTCATTTAACTCCCTTCAGCTAAATTCTAACAAAACAGAAATAACAATGTTGGGTCCCGATCAGCGAGCAGCTACCATTTCTCTGTCCCCTGGCAACAATATAAAAACAACAGCTGAAACAGATTTAATTGAGATCATTAAATCCTCCCTCTTCCACCAATGAAATATTTCCGTTCTATCGCTCCCTGACCCAGAAGAGCTCACACACTTTGTCTTCTCCCATCTGGACTATTGCAAAACACTTTATACATGAGTCAAACCTCAGTAACTCGTTTGCAGCTGTTTGTATTTTAACTAAAATAAACCGTAGGTCTCACAATCCTTGCATCCCTTCACTGGCTGCTAGTTACACTCAGGATTGATTTTAAGATTCTTTTAATAACTCAACATAGGACAGCTTCTGTTGGTTTCTCTAATATGTCTCGAATACCTTTTATTTCATTCATTCGTTTGTATGTTGTGAAGCACTTTGTAACCTCGTTTAGATAAGAGCTAAACACATCAAGTTATTATTACAGTTACACGTCACAGTGAGAGACAGGTGAGTTTACCTGGTTCTTGTCGAGCTCACAGTTCTTGTACTCCTGCTCGCCCTGCTCTCTGAACGTGATGATGACGAAACCTACGAAGATGTTCATCATGAAGAAGGCGATGATGATGATGTAGACGATGAAGAAGATGGAGATCTCCACGCGGTAGTTATAGATGGGACCAGAGTTCTCCCCGTTAGCATCGATGGCCTTGTACAGCAGTCTGCAGAGGAGTGGGCGGGGTTAACGTGTGACGGTCACTACAAACACTGGTGACAATAAAGTTATTTTGAAGGAGCACTCACGCTGGCCAGCCCTCGAAGGTGGAGACGGTGAAGAGCGCCATCATCCCCATTAACACGTTATCAAAGTTGAAGTCACTGTTCTGCCACAGACGCACTCGGACCATCGGGTGACTCACGTCTCCGTCTTTATACACAACAAACGTCCCTCTGACACACACACACACACACACACACACACACACACACACACACACACACACACACACACACACACACACACACACACACACACACACACACACACACGTTAGATGTCAGAGCTTCAGACTGAGGGTTTCACTCATGTAGGATCTACCTACTTGCACTGATCAGGTGTGTGTTTGGCTTCGTCCGTACAGCGATAAAATTTACCCTGAAACAAAAACAGGAAACATGTGACTCATTTAACCAATCAGAGCTCTGTCAGTCACCTGGTGTGTAACTGATGAGGTCACTGAGTCTGAGTGACTGTAAATAAAGATGGACGACGTGTGTCCACTTCCTCTACAAAACTAAAGCCATATTATCTTGGATAAGAACGCTGCCATCTTTTGGGGTGACATCATTCAAAGTCTTACTTGATTTTATTAGTTTGGTCCATTTCTTATTTGTTAACATGAAGGAGGTGGGGTTCATGACCTGAACCGCAGCCGGCCACCAGGGGGCGAATGAGACACTTTGGCTTCACTTTTGGGAGCCGTCACGTCGTCCATCTTTATTTTCAGTCTATGGTTGAGTGTAAACACCAGAGACCCGTGAACAACCTTGAACAGCTGAACTCCGATGCAGGCGAACATGAACTGAAGCAGAGTCGTGACGATCATGATGTTTCCGATCGTCTTGATGGCCACAAACACACACTGGACCACGTGCTGCAACACACACACACAATGGTCAGAACTCTCCGACACAACGTCTTCACACGTCGGTTTACTGATAACTAGTGAACTAACTCATCAAACAGCTTCCACTGCTAATTGTGATGCCAAACTAATCAACTAATAGATTATATAGTTTCAGCTGAGAGGAGATGAGGAGGACAAAGCTTTGGGATGAAGCTCAGAGATAAAGCTTTGGGACATGGGGTCAGCCACGAAGAACTCTGATGTATCTGACATTAAGTTGTTCTTGTCTCTAAACATCCACATGGTTAACGAACAGGCTTGATAGAGATCCACGTCCCATCTGCTCGTCTCCCCAGGTCCCTCCCTGTCCCCCCCTGTCCCCCCCTGTCCCCCCCTGTCCCATGCTACATGATGCTGTCTGACAGTGTGGAGCTACCTTGAGGCCTTTGGCTCTGTTGATGGCTCTCAGAGGTCGCAGCACCCTGAGGACTCGGAGGATCTTCACCACCGAGATGGCACTGGAGCTGCAGACACAAACACACGGTGGGTCAGTCGACGGTTCTCTGCCTGCAGGGGGCAGCACTCACTCACGATACTGACTGATAATGATCTGCTTCCTCTCATCTTCTAATCCATCAGTCTGAGCTCAAGCTTTAGCTGTCGATTGTGTCGGTGGTTTGACATTTGTTTAAAGGTCAAATCAGGAATTTTCAACAGATTCATAAAGTTCAATTCATCCAAAATTTGAAACTGATCAGCAGGAACAGAAATAAACTGAACTACAACTTGAAAATATTAATATATTCATGTTAGAGCAGGTTTTAAATATATTAACATCTTCTCTCTATGTTTTTAACCTGATATTGATCAACTCAGCTGTTTAAATAGAACAAGAAATGACAGAAACTGGTGCTGTGTCCACTTGTTGATGTGATTGTTGGAGGGAATCAGATTCTGATACTGACTGAAGGAAGAAGGAGACGAGTGAGACGCTGACGACCAGTAGATCCAGCAAGTTGAACCAGTTCCTGCAGAAGGAGCCCTGATGGAGGAACGCTCCGTGGACCGCCATCTGCAGCACAGACACAAGGTGTTCGCACCAAACCACGACTGGAAGAAACAACATGAGCGATTTCATCCGAACTGAAGGAGGTGTTTTGATTTTACCTTTAACAGGATCTCTACAGTGAAGATGGAGGTGAAGGCGTAATCTGCATAACCCAGAATCTAGAAACACAAACACACACTGAGTGCAGAGGCAGAAAACAAACTCTGGTCCAGGTTATTACATTTAATAGGTTTTCATTATTCCAGCATTAAAACAAAGATATATCCCAGAATATTTCCTTTGAATTCAGAGCAGTGCTGGAATTGGATGGAGACCTTTCAGGAGGTTGTTCAGGAGATGTTAAAGACAAAGAGCAGGTGGGCGTGGCCATCTTCAGCTTCTTATGCAGAGACAGGACAAAGCCACTGTTTTGATTTAAGGTTTACTTTACAAAACTGATCAAGTCCCAATTCAAGGACCCGCAACAGTCAAGTTAAGTGAAGATTAATAAGTCAAGCTTCATTATCATCCATCCATCATCTATATCCCTTATCCTCTGAAGGTCGCGGGGGACAAACAAATCACAAGTCAAACCAGGTCAAAGTTCAAATAGTTAGTAGTTTCTCAGGATCCTGACCATCTGACTGCTTCTGTTTCTTTCCTGAACAAAGTTTCTGGAAATGATGGAAATTATAGACAAATCTAAGTTAGTATGAAGACAGGGTTAGTGTGTGTGCGTACAGACGTGTGTTGATTGTATGTTAGAAGTCGTTTCCTTCATCAGCTGCTGCTAATTGCTATGTCTTGCATGAAGACAGCTGCTGCACTGAGTGTGTGTGTGTGTGTGTGTGTGTGTGTGTGTGTGTGTGTGTGTGTTGTGTGTGTGTGTGTGTGTGTGTGTGTGTGTGTGTGTGTGTGTGTGTGTGAACTGGTGATTTTCTCTTTCCCTGTGTTTCCATGCGTTTTCCTCTTTAACCCGGTTAGTCACTGACCCACTTCTGCTGTGTAATCTACTGAAGCCCCGCCCCCAGCTCAAACCACCAAGGCGTGTTGATGACATCATGAGCGACCTGGCTGAGGCACGCTCGGCTCTGATTGGCTCAGAGTCTCCAATCAGATTCTCCCACAAGCCCCCAGACACCGATGCTAGCTCGGGTTTGACTTTCAATGTTAGCTTAGCATCAATGCTAGTTTTTTAATTACATTTGATGATAACTTGTGTTGCACGGACACGACACCAGCTTCATGTTTGTGTCTGTCGCTCATTAAAACCATCAAATCTGTGTTGACTCACGTTGTTCCTGAAGGAGTGGGCTCTGATTGGATCCTCAGCAGCCAATGAGCAGCTGCTGAGGATGATGAAGACGAGGATGAGGTTGGTGAAGATGTGGTGATGGATCAGAGTGTGACAGGCCACACGGATACTGAGACAGAGACAGAGACAGAGACAGAGACAGAGACAGAGAGAGAGACATCACACAGTCTGTAAAAGCAAAGCTGTCGTTGTTCAATACTAACAAAGTTTCATCTAATGCAGAAACTGAGGAAGAGACGGTTGTGGAACAAAGACGAGAAGATCTACACTGATCGGGAATATGAAGAGACGTCAGTTTCAAATGATGTAACCGTTACTGTCCACATATGTCCATGTGTCCTGTAGCATGTGGACAGGGGAGGAGGTTGTAAACGACGGTTTGTCTGTGAGGTCATTAAATACATCACTACATGTGGCCGGTGAATTCATATCACCGATATAACTAATGAGAGAACCTGACGACGACCACTGCTCTCAGTGGTACTGCTCAGTCGTATCCGTAAACTTTCAGAAGACGTAAACAACTGCCGACGCAAAGAACGCAGAGTTTCCTTTGAGCGTAACTGAGCCTTTAATCGCTCGAACACGGAGCCAAACAGAATTGATCCTCCCGTGTGGCTGCAGAGGGCGCTAGAAGAACCAGATTTTATCTTTTAGAGAACTGTTTGAATTTCATATATAAAAACACAAAGAAATGATTGACCTCTTTTGGGTTACTCAGTTACAGGAGGCAGAACTCGTCCATGTCGTAAATAGACTTACGGGTTCGTGTTGCTGAGGCAGAAGAACGCACTGCCTTCTGGGATTGGAAGGACCTTCTCCTTAGGTGGAGCAAGGTCGGCCATCTTTAACTGGACCCC
>CM031675.1:26093239-26173239 GCA_006182925.3 Reinhardtius hippoglossoides | reverse complement strand
GTGATTCCTCCGTTGGGACCGTCCCACCTCCCTCGACACTCGGTGCCGTTAATTGCGCACTGACGACCGTGACCGGCAAACGCACACGGCACCGGGTCGTCCTCCACGTAGTTATCTGGAAAATGATCAACCAATATTTATTCAGTTCTATGAACTCAGATGTGTGTGTGTGTGTGTGTGTGTGTGTGTGTGTGTGTGTGTGTGTGTGTGTGTGTGGTGTGTGTACCTGCTCCCATGTAGTAGCAGGTCCGATGCATGCGTCCGATGAAGAGCTCCAGGCCAATGATGGCGTAGATGATGATGACGAAGAGAACCAGCAGAGCGATGTGAAGCAGAGGAACCATCGCCTTCATGATGGAGTTCAACACGATCTGCAGACCTGACAGACACACAAAGATAAACAGGTGTACAAATACACAAAACACACACAGACAGACCCTCCGATCCAGCAGACTCACTGGGGACTCCAGAGACCAGCCTCAGGGGCCTCAGGACCCTGAAGGCTCTCAGAGCTTTGACATCCAGACCTCCAGGTTTCCCCGGCACGTGGTGAGTGGTCGCCTGCTCGCCAGACTTATGAGTCATTGTCTCCAGGACGACGCTGAACAATCTGCAAAAACAACAGAAGAAGAAAAGGATTTATAGAAATGATCCTGCTCATCAAACAGAGCCGTGTTTGATATCATCTGCAAAACTGTGGAAATGAATATTATGGTTGTGAATCTGTATTTTTGCTGCTGCCTGTCCGGGGCCTGGTCACAGTGTAGACACACTATGAAGAATCCACATTGATTTTAGAAAGTTTGGACAGTAAGAAACAACTGCTACTGGATGACGTCAAATCGACAGTAACTGTAGCCACATGGTTACTAAAGCCTACGTCATTACTACTGCAGATAGGATAATAATGTCTGCACAAATCTGATCATTTGAAAATAACAGTCGTGTGTGGAAGATCTGACTCTCAGTGAGTTCTGGATCCAGCCTCTGGTCTGATGAAGCACACACAACCACATCATCTGCAAAGAGTAGAGAAGCACAAGCTGCTGAGATGAGAAGAAATCAGATGTTGCTCAGAGAGAATCAACACTGCACGATGAGCTTGATTTTAAAAACAAACTTGAAATGCTCAAAATCCGGTAGAAGCATGAGCTGAATCAGTTTAGTGAAAACTGATTTCCACCTAATGTGTCCTTAAACTGTAGAAACAGTGATTTGATCGTCCCCACAGAGACAAACACAAAGTCAAGAGAGAGACCCTCAGTGTATCATCTATGAATATAAATTGGAAAAGAGAGTCCTCAGGCAGCGTTACCGTGACAACAGTTTGAATCATCTTTGGCCTGGGGACATTCAGGACGTTCAGCACCGTCACGCAGGACGAGCCTCAGGACCTGCAGGACGCACTGTGACCTCAGCGGGTCGGCTGCTGGTTCTGTTTTATATTCTATTTGCTTCCTTTTAATTTGTTCATTTTGAGACGTCACCCGTGTTCATATGTTCATATGTCGTCTTTTCTCTGACGTTCATTTTTAAGAATTCATCAGTGCAGCAACACATCACATTACAAACTGTTCTGTTTTTAGTAGCTCTTTTGCAGGTTAATAAGGGAGAACCAGAGCTGTGGGTTCCTCAAGGAGAACCAGAGCTGCATGTTCCTCAAGGAGAACCAGAGCTGCATGTTCCTCAAGGAGAACCAGAGCTGTGGGTTCCTGGAGGAGAACCAGAGCTGCATGTTCCTCAAGGAGAACCAGAGCTGCATGTTCCTCAAGGAGAACCAGAGCTGTGGGTTCCTGGAGGAGAACCAGAGCTGTGGGTTCCTCAAGGAGAACAAGAGCTGCATGATCCTCAAGGAGAACCAGAGCTGTGGGCTCCTGGAGGAGAACCAGAGCTGCATGTTCCTCAAGGAGAACCAGAGCTGTGGGTTCCTGGAGGAGAACCAGAGCTGTGGGTTCCTGGAGGAGAACCAGAGCTGCATGTTCCTCAAGGAGAACCAGAGCTGTGGGTTCCTGGAGGAGATCTGTGTCTCCGCCCTCTCAGTGGTTAGTTGGGGTGAACTTCCTGTGTTTTTAAAGTGACAGTAGGAGTTTCTTGCAGCAGAGTAGATGTGTGTATTTAGAGCCGAGTTACACTGTCACATTAACTCAACACCAGAAAACTGAGGAGATAAACTGAGGCATCGCTGCAGGGTTTGTTCCTCCGCTGGTCAGAGGAGTTTACTGCAATCACATCAGATTTACCGCTGGGACACACACACACACACACACACACACACACACACACACACACACACACACACACACACACACACACACACACACACACACACACACACACACACACACACACACACTAATGTGTTCCTAATCTTCACCTTAACTTCAAAAACCTAAATCTAAACCTGGTTCTCGTTGGAACCTTACAAATGTAAGGTGTGCGCCCGCCGTGTCACGTGACATGGAAACTACGGCTACCATGCAATCCTCTGACACCATTTTTGTTTGATAATATGCTGATGGCCCTTCCCCCTCCGCTACCTAGCCAAGATGGCGACCATTCGTTTCACACTCAACTTCAACATCCTGGCACTTGAACTTCTAAACACAGAACCTCTAAAGAACGCTTCCTGTTGTTTCTCACCCGACGATGACGATGACGAAGTCCAGCAGGTTCCAGCCGTTGCGGATGTAGGAGCTCGGGTGCATCACCAGACCGTAGGCCAGGATCTTCAGGAAGGTCTCAATGGTGAAGATGACGAGGAAGACGTACTCCACTTGTTCCTGAAACACAGAGCACACGCGCCACTCACACAACAGAACATCATAAAACCCACAAAGTGCTTAGCATCACGATGTATTGATCCTTTTAATTTGTAACTCTTAATTAACACTTTAACTCAAACACACAGCGGTGACCTCGATGTAAAGTGACTTCATGAACAGAGTCGCTGAAGGTAGAGAGACACTGACATCGAGAGGAGAGAGAGCGATGAAGCAGAAACTCAGCCGATCATCTCCGATCACAGACCTGTCACTCACTTCCGGAATTTATCCTTCATCCTTTGACAGCCGCGAGCAGTGTTTCGTTCAGGGTAACATGTTAGCCTAGCTTAGCACAGCGACTGGAAGCAGGGGGAAAGTTGTGAAGTTGTATAATTGTATAGTTGTGTAGTTATAGTAGAGTAGTTGTTTAGTAGTGTATTAGTATATAGTTGTACAGTGTTGTGTCTCACCAGGTCATGTTTGGTGGAGTTTGAGTCGTCCTAAGGAAACATTCCTGTAGTTGTGTAGTTGTGTAGTTGTGTAGTTGTGTAGCACTGCAGTTGTGTAGTAGTATAATCATTTAGTTGTATTTTTGCGTAGCACTACTATTGTTGTGTCTCACCAAGTCGTGGTTGGTGGAGTTGGAGTCGTCCTCAGGAAACGGTTTGGAAACTCCCAGAGCGACACAGTTAGCAAAGATGGCTAACAGGATGAAGATATCAAAGGGTCTGAGAGATGCGTTAAGGAAACTACAGTGTGAAGTACGTGTGTTAGCGTAGAGCTAGCATAGAGCTAGCGTAGAGCTAGCATACAATAGTAAATGAACACTCAGCAGTAATATAACTGATGACTCATGTTGCTCGTTAGCAGATGAAAGAGTTGATTGATCTGAAGCCGACAGGTGATTGGTCGGAGTAAAGGATACTTCCACTCGACGATAGAGAGAGCGGCTCGTCTGATTGGATTGTTCAGTTTCAGACAATATAAAGCTCGAGGAGCTCGTTGGACCTGATTACTGCCCTGCACCTGAGGAGGAAGAACATCGTCATCATCATCTGCATCATCATCATCATCTTCGTCACCTGTATCTTAGCGTGTTGTCTCACCTGTATTTAGCGTGTTGTCTCACCTGTATTTAGCGTGTTGTCTCACCTGTATTTAGCGTGTTGTCTCACCTGTATTTAGCGTGTTGTTGTGGTGTATTTTCGTTAACGTACATCATTTTGACATATGTGCTAAATATAAAGATAGCTGTAAAACAAGGGTCAACTTGTTTCGGTATTATTAGAATTCCTAGTTATTATTACACGCTACCTGTTAGGTTTTCTCCTTTTAAGAGAAAACGCTCTTTGACCTGTTCAATGGAAGGGTTTCTATTTCTGTGTACAAAGCATGTCTGCAAATAGAAACCCCAATGTGTAACATCGTTGTATTCCAAATTAGGGCATAAACTTCTCTATATGAAGGCTGTCCGACATGGGCGAGCCAGGCTTCTACATTTGGCAAAGAACGTCTCCGGGTGGCCGGCACCCGTCATGACCTGTAAACTCCTGTGTAATAAACCTTATTATACAAGAAAGAACGGTGTCCGCGGAGATTCCTTCATCATCATCATTTAACATCACTACTGCCCAAATACACGACATTGTCTCACCTGTATTTAGCGTGTTGTCTCACCTGTATTTAGCGTGTTGTCTCACCTGTATTTAGCGTGTTGTCTCACCTGTATTTAGCATGTTGTCTCACCTGTATTTAGCGTGTTGTCTCACCTGTATTTAGCGTGTTGTCTCACCTGTATTTAGCGTGTTGTCTCACCTGTTTCTTAGCGTGTTGTCTCACCTGTATTTAGCGTATTGTCTCACCTGTTTCTTAGCGTGTTGTCTCACCTGTTTCTTAGCGTGTTGTCTCACCTGTATCTTAGCGTGTTGTCTCACCTGTTTCTTAGCGTGTTGTCTCACCTGTTTCTTAGCGTGTTGTCTCACCTGTTTCTTAGCGTGTTGTCTCACCTGTTTCTTAGCGTGTTGTCTCACCTGTATTTAGCGTGTTGTCTCACCTGTATTTAGCGTGTTGTCTCACCTGTTTCTTAGCGTGTTGTCTCACCTGTTTCTTAGCGTGTTGTCTCACCTGTTTCTTAGCGTGTTGTCTCACCTGTTTCTTAGCGTGTTGTCTCACCTGTTTCTTAGCGTGTTGTCTCACCTGTTTCTTAGCGTGTTGTCTCACCTGTTTCTTGGCGTGTAGTCCTCTCCTCCTCTGTGTTCCAGTGGAACTTGTGGTCGAGTGCAGCGTGTCGGTTCTTGTCATCCTCACACCTCCCTCGTTTTCTCCGTCCAGCTCTTCGTCCCACTCTCCATCCCTCTCCTCGCCTCCTCCTCCTTCTCCATCCACCTCTCCTCCCTCCTCCTCTTCCTCCTCCGCCTCTCCTCCCCCCTCCTCTCCATCCACTGCTTTGGTGTAGCCGTTGCGACCGGCACCTGGAGACAGACACAGAAGAACCATGATGACCTGCGGATCAGGTCGTGATCCTCCACAGAGGAAGGTCGCTCTATAATTAGCATTTGCTCTGTTAATCAGTTAATTTGATTGAAAGAAATCCTGTGAGCTGCTTCCACTTCTTTTTCTTCTTCTATTGTTTAAGCTGTCTCTACTTCCTGTGATTGGTCCAAAAGTCCAAACTGTACAACAAAGTGTTTTCACTCTGCAAACCAACAGAACCATGGTTCAGTTTGATCCAGACCCAGAACACTTCTTTTGTTCGGACTAGATTTTGATGTGTTGTTCTGGACCGTGTCTGAAGAACCTTTCACACCTGCTATTTAGGAGATATTAAGACTGAAAAGGCTGAAGGTCTGAACCCTCTTGAAACTCTGAGGATCCATATACTGAAGACCGGATCCAGGACCCAGCTTTACGTGGTACCCCAGGTGAAAACAGGCGGTTCACACGTTAGCAACAGAACTTGTGTTTGTGGACAAACTGATTTCAAACTGCACTGAGAAAAACTTCACCTTCACCTGGTGAGAACCCATCCTTTGACCAATCAGCTGCGAGGGAGGAAGTACTGACCGTCCGTTAACAACATACAACTTGGTCAACGACAGAGGTTAGAGGAGAGAAGAGCAGAGGAGGAGATGTGAGTTTCCAGAGGAGGTGAAAACAGAAATATTGTAGTGAACAGCTGTGACCTAGATCTCTCTCTCTCTCTCTCTCTCTCTCTCTCTCTCTCTCTCTCTCTCTCTCTGTGTGTGTCTGTGATCTGGGCCATGATTTATATGTTAGAACCTGAGGACCCTGAACACACACACGCACACACGCACACACACACACACGCGCACACGCACACACGCACACACGCACACTGAACAGTGAGATTATCTCTCTTTGCTTTTGTTTAGTCATTTTCTAGATTTCCTGTGTTTCCCAGAATGCTTTGCTGTTCTGTCCAGCTGTTTATTTACAGACACGTATAAAATGAGATCAGTTTAACTTTTAATTTCATCACATCATATTCGCTCACCCATTACGGGAGATTATCCTTCACACCAACAATCATTTTGTGAGCTGCTGTGTTTGAAGCCTTGAGTTTTAAATTTGTGTTTTTCTGAAACCAGAAGTAAAAACCACTCTCTGGACCTGGAGTCATTCTATTTTTATGAAGTCAGCGTTTTCACCACAGTTCCATGTATGAACCTCGTACGAGTCCAATTCAGTCAAATCTGTTCACCCCTCAAACGTGTTCATGGCATCATCCTGTCTCTGTAGGACAGGAAGAGGCGGAGCCAGGATCAGTTCCAGGTCAGATCTGAAGCCTCATCTCATTCTGAACCGATCATGTCGTGGTCGGCCCTCCACACAGGCCGGTGCCGATAACGCACCAATTCATTGTTTGTCAACTGCCAATAATCCTCAGAGGAAGAAGATTGCGTAGAAAGAAACGCCACGTCTGACAGAACGCCACTGATTGGATCAGTTCTTATTCACTTCATCACATTTTGAGTTTGAATGTTTCAGAAAAATCTCACTGCTGGTTTCACTCATTTCTTTTCAAAATCATGGACAATATCTTTCAGTAGCTCCTCCCAAAGCTGCTGATGTCACAGGCTCCATGTTGGTCGGGTCGGGTTGAACCTGGAGCACGGGCGTCGGTCCAGACTGTCATGGACAACACTGCCTGTTCTAAAACCAGCACTTTGTTTAAAGCGTCTCCTCCTCTGACCTCTGAGTCGGTGTCTCAGCAGGTCGTCCAATGAGCAATGAGCAGCTGACGTTTGGACGGTGCTGGTCACATGACTGTTGGTCACGTTGTTTGGTTCCTGTGGAGGAGCTGCTTCACCCCCAGGACGACAAGAAGCACCGGCTAATTATCCCAGAATTATCCCGAGTCAGCTCACATCATCCTGACAACAGAGTGTGTGTGTGTGTGTGTGTGTGTGTGTGTGTGTGTGTGAGAGAGAGATGGTGTAATGGGGCATCCCATCACTCGCACACGACCCGTATCCGCCTTGTTAACTTCCTACTTTTCACTGCCCTGTCTCAGTGTGTGTGTGTGTGTGTGTGTGTGTGTGTGTGTGTGTGTGTGTGTGTGTGTGTGTGTGTGTGTGTGTGTTGCCCTCCAGCCTGGTCCAGCTGGAAGGTCCTCAGTTCATTTTGTGAATGTGGACAGTTTTTCTTCTTCGCTGCAAAGCTCTCTCTCTCTCTCTCACACACACACACACACACACAACCATACACGTACACAAACACACACGCACACACAACACACACATACACAAACACACAGCTAAGAGGCATCTCAGAACAACAGGTAAATAAAGTGTCACCAAGAGACGAGATGGTGGATGTATACACATCCTGTGGTCTGTGTTTCTGCATGTGAGAGGCGACGTGTGTGTGTGTGTGAGACGACGTGTGTGTGTGTGTGTGAGGCGACGTGTGTGTGTGTGTGTGTGAGGCGACGTGTGTGTGTGTGTGTGTGAGGCGACGTGTGTGTGTGTGTGAGGCGACGTGTGTGTGTGTGTGTGAGACGACGTGTGTGTGTGTGTGAGGCGACGTGTGTGTGTGTGTGAGGCGACGTGTGTGTGTGTGTGTGTGAGGCGACATGTGTGTGTGTGAGAGGTGACGTGTGTGTGTGTGTGTGTGTGTGTGAGGCGACATGTGTGTGTGTGTGAGAGGTGACGTGTGTGTGTGTGTGAAACGACGTGTGTGTGTGTGTGTGTGTGAGGCGACGTGTGTGTGTGTGTGAGACGACGTGTGTGTGTGTGTGTGTGTGTGAGGCGACGTGTGTGTGAGGCGACGTGTGTGTGTGTGTGTGTGAGGCGACGTGTGTGTGTGTGTGAGAGGCGACATGTGTGTGTGTGTGAGGCGACATGTGTGTGTGTGAGAGGTGACGTGTGTGTGTGTGAGAGGCGACGTGTGTGTGTGTGTGTGTGTGTGAGGCGACATGTGTGTGTGTGAGAGGTGACGTGTGTGTGTGTGTGTGTGTGAGGCGACATGTGTGTGTGTGAGAGGTGACGTGTGTCTCAGTCTCAGTTCATCAGGATGAAAGGTCTCCTCGGTTTAAATAAAGTTTAAATAAGCTTAATTTCACGGCCAGAACAAGAGGGTGGATTAACTCTGCTGCCGTGGTAACGGTGATGTCACATGTTAATACTCATTTCCATGACAACATTATCAGAAGGTCTGCGGAGGCCATCTTAGTTCAGAGAGCAGCTCTGATCCTCCGTCAGAAGCCGGAGGATTAATGAGCGAGTGAGCGTCTCATCTTAACTCAGAGAAATCGTTTGTGTCGATGAGGCAGCTCGAACTTTGTTGTTGCTATGACGACAGTGACAAGTAGGAAGTAGAAGTGGAGGAGAACGTCATGTGACACACGTGGTCAGTGGCAGGTTTTCAGTCAAACTGAGGTCAAAGGTCTCACACCTTCTGCAGCTGTGAGAACGTGAGCGTCCACAGGCTCCGCAGGTTCGATCCCAGGACGACACTGAGTGGACGAGAGCGTACGACTGAGCACGGAAATACTCAGCATGCTCCGGTTTCTGACCTCTGACCTCATCTCTGCCCACACGTCGCACCTGGGAATCTGTCAACTGACGTATAAACAGGAGGTCATGGGGGGGGGGGGGGGGGGGGGTCACAGGTCATCTTACATTTCATCAGGACGCTGATCTGACACATCCAGGCTCCTGTACTCAGTGGGTTATCTTGTGTCTATGCTAAGTTCAGATAACCCAACTTTCAAAGTGATCGCTGTGAAGTTCATTCTACACGACGTCCTGCCTGTAATCCAGAGGTTTGCAGGGAGACGCCCTGACTAGCACATCTGGTGCGCTCTGATTGGCCGTAGTTGTCGTAGGTGTGTGGGCGAGCCTCTCAAATCCCGTCTCTGAAGAGTTGGCTCCCATCTGAGCCTTTTGTCTGCGAGGTTCAAAATTTAGCATCAGGTGGAAAATCCGGCTCAGAATCCCACAGCGTGAACTGGGCTGAGTTTGATCTGTAGCTGCACTGACTCTTATTAAAGGAGTTAGAAGGACTGATGTTTGACTGACAGACGACACAGACGAAACATAGTTTGGTTTGAATGTGAATCTGTCGAAACAAAGACGAACTCTGAGCGTCAGCGTCAGCGTCAAGTCGGCGTTGACCATCAGTAAATGAAGATTCATCACTTCTTCGTCCAGACCAGCTCAGCCTTCAAATCCCCAAACACCAAAACACCAGAGCCCTCCAGAGCAGCAGGTGGCGCTCTAATCCTCAGTATAATGACATGACAGCCAACTGAACTTTCAGTGTCTTGTTGAGAACTGACCCCAGAACAGAACGAGGTGAAGATTTACTTTCAATCCGACTCAACATGAAACTTTGATCAACACGTGATGCAAAATGTCATCAACTCATCTTTATCAACTAAACCCAAAGATGTTGTTCTGCTGCTTCCAAGTTTTGGAAACACGTTCAATGCAAACGCGGGAGAGAACACTCGCTCCGTCACTCAACAGAGGGTGGACGGGCCTCAGCGCCGCCATGAGCGCCGCCATTGTTGTGTGACGTCAGACGACTGATTCTCCGGGAAGTCGGGGGGGGGGGGGTAGATTCAATTTCCCCGAGTTCACAAGTCGCAACTTCGACTTTGAGTAACGTTCCATTGCACTTTTTCAAGTAAGAGGTTGGAAAATTCCAACATCTGAGTTTTCTGGAATGCGGCTTCAGACCTTGCCTGTGCGTGACATCACTTCCTGATGATGTCATCATCTCTAACGTCATCAACAATTACAACATCACTCAGTGAAGCTCATTCCTCCGCCAAGGCCCCACGGCCCCTTCAACTCAACCAAGCTGCACCAAATCACATCATTTATATCTGTTCCCTAACTTTGTCTTGTCTCAGTTATTTTCTGGGATCGTTCACACGTCGTAAAGTTCGTCTGTTCACACCTAACGTTAATATGTACGTGGCCACGTGTCCCAGAACAATAAGAATAATCCGTTTGCTGAAACAGGTTCTGAGTTCATAAGGAAAACCAGCATCAGACAGAAGCTGTTTTCATGAACACATGAACTGTAGAGCAGCAGGGGCGGAGCCTGTAGAGCAGCAGGGGCGGAGCCTGTAGAGCAGCAGGAGGCCGGACATGACGTATAAACTCTGCTGTGGAAAGATCAGTGTTGTTGTTTACAGCTCGTCCACACATCGTCCTGCTGTTTCCTCACATGGACTCACTCTGACATGTTACACACATTCTACCAGGAGGCTGCAGGAGAAGATCCAGAGACACTGACTCTGACATTTGTTCTCACAGACAGAACCAGCAGAACATGTCAGGAACACGTCAGGAACATGTGAGGAACACATCAGGAACACGTCTGTGGTTGAGTTCATGTCTGAAAACAGCTTCATGTCTTTGTTTAACCAAATAGATTCTTTAACTTCCAGTTGAAAACAGGATAAATAAAGTCTAAAATGTTCGTGTCATTCTTGCTGATGTATAAAACGTGTTGTCATGGTAACCTCTGCTGAGGACAGAGAGGTTAAAAGCTCCGGAGAAAGTTCAGATCATTTAAAGCAGGTTTTTAAATAAAAGAGAAACTGAAACTGTAAAAACTGAATTGAAAACTTTTATTTTGGAGGTTTGATTTTTTCTGATATTTCAAAACATCTGTTGGAGCTGCAGATGTTTGACTGATCAATTAATCACCAGCTGCTAAAAATCTCATCACCGTCATTATTGATTGATTATCTGTTGATCAGCAGATCGATATTTCAGATGCAGACACGTTGTTCAATGAATCGACTGTTTGATGAGTGAACCGGTTCACACACACACACACACACAGCTGGAACACAAACATCTGGAACATCTTACTTGCTCGGTTCTCCTCGTACATCTCCGCTGCTTGTCTCAGCTCCGAACACCGAAGATCATCTTCATCGATCCGCTGCACTGATCAGTTTCCCGTCGGTTCGATCCCCATCAGCTTCTTCTTCTTCTTTTAATTCACTAACAAAAACAACTTGTGCTCATTTCACCGCCAACACTTTCACACTGATCTCAAACGGATCCACTTTCCTCCCGCTGCAGCTGCGGATCGATTCAGTTATCGATTCATTCATCAACATCCGAGCGAAGGAAGAAACTGAGGAGATGAAATAAATCCAGAGACAGAGAAGAGAGAGAGAGTGTGTGTGAGAGAGAGAGAGAGAGAGAGGGAGAGGGAGAGAGAGAGAGAGAGAGAGAGAGAGAGAGAGAGAGAGAGAGAGAGAGACTGTTTCAGCTTCACTTCACTAATCTGACTCTCTCTCTCTCCATCTATCTTTCCATCTCTCTCTCTCTCTCTCTCTCTCTCTCCTCTCTCTCTCTCTCTCTCTCTCTCTCTCTTCTCTCTCTCTCTCTCTCTCTCTCTCTCTCTCTCCTCTCTCTCTCTCTCTCTCCTCTCTCCTCTCTCTCTCTCCCCCCCCCCTCTCTCTCTCTCTCTCTCTCTCAATTGGGGATTAAATAGAAAAGCTCAGTGTTAAAGGGGAGGAGGTGAATTAAAGGCGCAGAGAGAGAAATGTCTATATTCAGACACTGATTGTTTTTATACAACCACTAACTGACTTTAGATATAGTCATTGAATTACTTTATATTAAGTCAACATAAGGGATATAGAGAGAGAAAATATAGGGGGAAAAAAGGATATATTTATATATATATATTCTTTTTCTCTATCTGCTTCTCTTCACACAGACAGACAGATAGATAGATACTAAACTCCATCAGATCAGAGATGGCAGGATTCAGGGCAGTGTGTGTGTGTGTGTGTGTGTGTGTGTGTGTGTGTGTGTGTGTGTGTGTGTGTGTGTGTGTGTCACTAAGCTTCTATATTAAGTCGTCCATAATCTGCTGCAGTCACAGAGAGGATTTACTCTTTCTGTCTTTTCTCTCTGTCGTTTGTTTCAGTCAAGAGAAAATATGAAACAGAGTAGAAACAAACTAGAACCAGAGTAGAAACCCGGTAGAACCAGAGTAGAAACCCAGTAGAACATCAGAACCGCCAGTGTTGATTCCAGTGTTTGGTCAGAATGTTGTTTAACGTGAGCACTGGGTTTCCATGGAAACGGTCACCCATAAAATCACCGATCAAATGAACTGACGTAATGACTGGAGTAATAAACAAACAACAGTAAACAAACTCATTTAAAGTAATAAACAAACAACATTAAACTAACTAACTAAAACAAACAATTATGAATTCCCTTCATCACGTTTCACATGAAGGTAAAAAAGTGGATGTTTCTCTCATAAGCCTCTGTCGATTACGTCATAGTTCAGATAATAAAGACGACTCTACTGCCCCCTGCTGGATAAACGTTATTACAGCCTGAGTGTTGTACGAAAGAGAAGAAGGGAAACAATGAAAAATGTCCTTTATGTAAAAGTAGAAATTCTACTATTTGAAATATTCGGTTAAAAATTACACGAGTAGAAATACAAACACGTTATCAGCCAAATGTACTAAAGTGTAAAAAAAAACAGTGCTGAACATTTTATAACATTAATCATAAAACTTTATTCTGAATGAAGATTGTGAATAAAAACATATTAATAGTTAACAGAACTTTTACTCAATTAAAGTATGTTGAAGACGACATAATATCACAGTCAGATAAAAGAAAAATCACAAAGTAAAGGTAAATAAAGATAAAAAACAAAGGCAATGAGTGAAATGATAAAACATTTATCAGCAGAATACAAAACAATAGTAATCTTTCTGAATGGCCACCAGGGGGAGACAATTCTGTTGGTCAATGATTTTGAAAGGAGCCAAACTGCAGCGTGTTCTTTAACTGGTCCTCACAAACATACAAGAACAAACACATGACTGTTTATAAAGACCATCAGTGACTGTGTGTATCGATATAACACACACACACACACACACACACTCGCTGATGTCAGCCTGAATACACCCCCCCATCCATCACATTGACTCCTCCCTCCGAAGGTGGAGCTCTTGCTTCCTTCCTTTTTCATGCCCCGCCCCCTTACACACACGCGCACACACACACGCACACACTTCCTTCCTAGCATCTTTCCTTATTGCCTCTATGAGAGAGAGAGAGAGAGAGAGAGAGGGAGAGGGGGGGGGAAGAGAGAGAGAGAGAGAGAGAGAGAAGACCGAAGAGAGGTGGGGGGAGAGAGATAGAGCACATGCACGCACATGCACGCACGCAGCGGCAGCAGCAGTACCGAGGGAGCGATCAATTTACTAAGAGCCCGAGAGGATCCGAACCGGGGGAGAGACGCGTCGCAAGGGGCCGAAGAACCGGAGGAACCACGGCACCGATAATGAAGGTAACGAGCACGAGCAGGGTCCGTGCAGCGCGAGGCACCGCGCACGCTCACGGCCGCTTTGACCGAGAAACCGAGTGTTGGTTTCTCCCGCAGGAACAAACGGCGCCGTCAGCACATTCACACCGACACACACAGCCCGCTGCCCGGGCACCGGAGCCGCGGACTGTCGGGCACATCCTCCATCACCACCACCACCGTGTGTGTGTGAGTGGGAAGGTGTCATCTGTCACCCTGTAGAACCACAGCGGGACAGCAGCTGCTCTGGGATCAGTGATGTGACACCGTGTTTACATGGTGGACAACATCTGGATCTGCGCTACAGAGGCTGCTCTTTGTCTGAGATGACCGTTTGTGATGAATGACAGCAGGAGGAGGAGGTGAGGGGAGAGGGGAGGAGGGAGGAGCAGTACAGTGTCCTGTACAGAGGAGGTATGTGTTCATAGATGTTGTAGTTTCAGGAGTAAACACTGATGTGTTCACTTCAATGTTCACAACAACACACAAGTGATGAGGAGACCACGCTTCTGCTCCTGTGTTTCACTGAGGAGGAGAGGAAGAGGAGGAGGTGAGGTGAAGGAGGAGAGGTGAGGTGGAGAGAGAGGAGGAGGTCAGGTGGAGGAGAGCTGAGGTAGAGAGGAAGAGGAGGAGGTGAGGTGGGGAGGAGGAGAGGGATAGGTGGAGAGAGTGAGAGTGAGGAGGGGGAGGTGGAGGAGGGAGAGAAAGGGTGAGAGAGGAAGAGGAGCAGGGGTGTGGAGGAGAGGTGAGGTAGAGAGGAAGAGGAGGAGGTGAGGTGGAGAGGAAGAGGAGGAGGTGAGGTGGAGGAGAGGTGAGGTGGAGAGGAAGAGGAGGTCAGGTGGTGGAGAGGAAGAGAAGGAGGTGAGGTGGAGAGGAAGAGGAGGAGGTGAGAGGAAGAGGAGGAGGTGAGGTGGAGGAGGAGAGGTAGGTGGAGAGGAAGAGGAGGTGAGGTGGAGGAGAGGTGAGGTGGAGAGGAAGAGGAGGAGGTGAGGTGAGGTGGAGAGGAAGAGGAGGATGTGAGGTGGAGGAGGTGAGGTGGAGAGGGAGAGGAAGAGGAAGAGGAAGAGGAGAGGGAGGTGAGGTGGAGAGGAAGAGGAGGAAGAGGAGGTCAGGTGGAGGAGAGGTGAGGTGAAGAGGAGGAGGTGAGGTGGAGAGGGAGAGGAAGAGAAGGAGGTGAGGTGGAGAGGAAGAGGAGGAGGTGGAGAGGAAGAGGAGGAGGTGAAGAGAAGGAGGTGAGGTTGAAGGACTCTGGACCCTTTCACACCTGGTTGGGTTCAGAGCTTCAGACTCTTCAGTTCAGTCTGAACCTGAACATCAGGTGTGAAAGGTTCCTCAGAGCAGAAGAGGAGTTCTGGGTCCGGATCAAACTGAACCTGGTTCTGTTGGTTTGCAGTGAAAACACTTTGTTGGATAGTTTGGACTTTTGGACCAATCACAGGAAGTAGAGACAGAATTAAACAAAGAAGAAGAAACAGAAGAGGAAGCAGCTTCTTCACCTCCGACGATAAAACCACGAAGACGTTCATTTGGTGCATTTGAACTAGTGTGGAGTACTGTAGTACTGTGGAGTACTCTAGTACTGTGGAGTACTGTAGTACTGTGGAGGACTGTAGTACTGTAGTACTGTGGAGTACTGTAGTACTGTGGAGTACTCTAGTACTGTGGAGTACTGTAGTACTGTGGAGGACTGTAGTACTGTAGTACTGTGGAGTACTGTAGTAATGCGGAGTACTGTAGTACTGTGGAGGACTGTAGTACTGTGGAGGACTGTAGTACTGTAGTACTGTGGAGTACTGTAGTAATGCGGAGTACTGGAGTACTGTGGAGGACTGTAGTACTGTAGTACTGTGGAGGACTGTAGTACTGTGGAGTACTGTAGTACTGTAGTACTGTGGAGGACTGTAGTACTGTGGAGTACTCTAGTACTGTGGAGTACTGTAGTACTGTGGAGGACTGTAGTACTGTGAAGTACTGTAGTACTGTGGAGGACTGTAGTACTGTGGAGTACTGTAGTACTGTGGAGGACTGTAGTACTCTAGTACTGTGGAGTAATGTAGTACTGTGGAGGACTGTAGTACTCTAGTACTGTGGAGGACTGTAGTACTGTAGTACTGTGGAGGACTGTAGTACTGTGGAGTACTGGGGAGTACTGTAGTACTGTAATACTGTGGAGTATTGGGTTAGGCCTAACCAAATGAAGCGCTTCATTAATTTTCTCCATTCAAACAGAAAGACTACGACTGAGAACACGCCGCCATCAGACACACTCTCAATGTCATGCTAACGTGAACCTGCAGGGGGCGCCCACCTGCCTGAGCCTCAGGGATCTGAACATCGTTTTTTTCCCCCATGAATCTTCAGGACGTTGACTTCAATGCATGGTCCTCGCCACCCAGCGGCCATCTTGGAAACGCCACCAGGAAGATTCAAATAAATCGGCCGTCAAATCTGATTTCAAATTTGTCTAAAACTACCTCTGGTTTTAAAAACTACTTCTACGTGTTTAAGTGCAGCTGCACCACTGGCCTGATGTTTCCTGTTCGGCTGTAAGAAAGCAGATGATTGGCTCATTGGTGGGAGGGGCGGGACATGTGACATACCACTGCCATCTTTGGCTTTACTGACTTTTCTGTTCAGTGCTCTTTAAGATTCTGACTCTGATCTGAAGGTAAAGTCTCCAAATGTTCAGCAGGAGAAAAACCTCTGACAAGAAGAAGAAGAAGAAGAAGAAGAAGAAGAAGAAGAAGAAGAAGAAGAAGAAGAAGAAGAAGAAGAAGAAGAAGAAGAAGAAGAAGAAGAAGAAGAAGAAGAAGAAGAAGAAGAAGACAAGGATGATAAACGACAGAGTGGAGGAAGAAAAGGTTGAGACGTCCGTTCATCTGCAGTGTGAATGATCTGTCTAATCTCTGCTCTGATAGATAGATAGATAGATAGATAGATAGATGGATAGAGAGAGAGATGGATAGATAGATAGATAGATAGATAGATAGATAGATAGATAGATAGATAGATAGATAGATAGATAGATAGATAGATAGATAGATAGATAGATAGATAGATAGATAGATAGATAGATAGATAGATAGATGGATAGATAGATAGATGATAGATAGATAGATAGATAGATAGATAGATAGATAGATAGATAGATAGATAGATAGATAGATAGATAGATAGATGGATAGAGAGAGAGATGGATAGATAGATGGATAGAGAGATGGATAGATAGATGGATAGATAGATGGATAGATAGATAGATAGATAGATAGATAGATAGATGGATAGATGGATAGAGAGAGAGATGGATAGATGGATAGAGAGAGAGATGGATAGATAGATGGATAGAGAGATGGATAGATAGATAGATGGATAGATGGATAGAGAGAGAGATGGATGGATAGAGAGATGGATGGATGGATAGATGGATAGATAGATAGATGGATAGAGAGATGGATGGATAGATAGATAGATAGATAGATAGATAGATAGATAGATAGATAGATAGATAGATAGATAGATAGATAGATAGATAGATAGATAGATAGATAGATAGATAGTTTGTGGCTCCGGTTGTAAAATGTGAATCTGGTTCGTCAGCAGCTTCGGCCTCTGCAGTCTGACTCAGCTGATCCAGACTCTTCCTGTTGCTGCAGCTCAACTTTCCAAAGTGTGAACAGAGTGAGAGCTCTCAGTCAGCGCACATGGTCATCATCATCATCATCATCACCTGTTAACACGTCCTTCATCACACAACATGGAGACTGCTGACTGACCTTTGACCCCTGGCAGATCAGGCTTTGAACTCCCGAGCAACTGTCGGCAGACCTGTCTGCTGATGACATCATCAGACGCTCCTTTGTGGTGGTGATGACATCAGCTGTTCTTCCTCCTCTACCCTCATCATCATGGCTGCAGGAGGGTTTGACCTCTGACCTCTGACGTGCAGCAGAAACACGAGGAGAGGAAGAAGAGTTCAGAGCACACAGCTACAGGTCTGTGATGTTCGAGACGATGTGTTTGAGACGAGACGAGCCCGGAGGTGACGCCGCTCGTCTGAAGTCGACTCGTTGGTCCTCAGGGACGAGTCGCTGAGAAAGATCAGCGTTAAATAGAGAGGAGCTGTGTTAGCACCTTTTCTCCACCAGGGGTGCTAGTTTACTGAACAGGAGGGTTTTCAAAAGTTCAGGTGGGTTTGGTTTGTGTGTGTTTGCGTCTCCTCTGGGTGGGGTCTGTTTATGACACGTGACGATGCTGCGTCACATGTCTGTAGTTTTTACCTGCACAGGTGAACGTGACTCTGTGTCATGGGGACATTGTTTGTTTGTATGTCTTTCGCTGATTAAAAAGGGACAGTGTTTGAAGAGGAGGAAGAGGAGGAGGAGGCGGAGGAGGCGGAGAGTGGGAGGAAGAAGAAGAGGAGGAGGAGGAGAAGAGTGGAGGGCATATCAGGTCTTGATTAAAACTACAGATTTCTGCAGGTTTGAAAATATAATGTAAGAAAACAACTCACCTACAGATAAAACACATCAGAGTGTGTTTTATCTGTGGATCTGCAGCCTCATTAGGACACTGACATGTCAGCTGACCACACACACACACACACACACACATCAGGATGAAAAATAGGTTACATACAGTAACAGACAGTGAAACAGAGAATGAGGGCAGAGTGAGGCGTCTCCTCCTCACAGAGGATCTCTGAATGTGACTGACCTACATATGACCTGAGTCCACAGAGTCGAACAGTCGTCACATCACTTCACCTCAGACGTGTTTACCTCGAGGACCAATCAAAACAGAACATTATTCATGTTATTCGTTGTTATTCAATCATGAATAACAACTAATAGCCACCAGGGGGCGATCCAGATGTTGTGAGCTGATGTTATATCAGGCGTCAATTGTTTTCAGACATGAACTGAAGTCTGGACATGATCCTAAAATGTTCTGGAGGTTCTGTATGTGAGAACAAACGTGTTGATGAGGTGTGTGAACTCTGAATGTTCCCCACATGGTGATGGGATCACAGAAGGTCAGAGTTCAGGTCTGAAAACACCTGAATGGGTCTTAACATCAGATCACTCACATGTTCGGGGACACGTGGCCACATTCATTTTAACTTCAGGTGTGAACAGACGAACTCAGCGCTGTGTGATCTAATACCAGGTCTGAACAAGGCCCGAGTTAATGTTCTGTATAAACTGTGAAGGACACACACACACACACATTCCTGCAAACAGAGCACATAAAGAAACACTCCCTGAACACACTGACACTCTGTACTCTGACCAGCCTTATCAGAGAGGGGGGGGGGGGAGAACAGGAGAGAAGGAGGAGAGAGAGAGGTGGGGGGGGGAGGAGGAAGAGAGAGAGAGAGAGAGAGAGAGGTGGGGGGAGGAGGAGGGAGAGAGAGAGAGAGAAATTGAAAAAGTAATAACGAAGGGCGAGAGATATATCCTGAGAAAGGAGAGAGAGAAACCACCTGGATATGTCAGCTGATCACACACAGGTACCACACACACACACACACACATACACACACATACACACACACACACACACACACATACACACACAACACACACACACACACACACACACACACACACACGGAGTGAAAGTCTTCTATTTTGACATGAAAAGCAACAGGAAGTGACAGAGAGAATCGAGTGAGCGAGCGAGTGTTACTGATGTGTTAATAGTGAGTATCAACGCATCACTTCCTGTCTCCGACTGAGAGACTCTCCACCTCTTTCCTCACCTCCTCCTCCAGCCCTCTGTTCACCTCCTTCTTCACCTCCTCACCCTCTGTTCACCTCCTTCTTCACCTCCTCCTCTCCTCTCCTTCTTCCCCTCCTTCCTATCCTGTGTTTTTTTGCGTCACTGGGACATTGTTGTTTATTTCTTCTGATTCCCTCCTTCACATATGCTCATCCATATTTGATGTACCATGTCTAGCAGGCTGTGTGTCAGTGTGTGTGTCTGTGTGTTTGTGTGTGTGTGTGTGTGTGTGTGTGTGTTCTGAGTGTTTGTGTGTTTCTGTGTGTGTGTGTGTGTATTTCCCCATGGGTTTGATTGTGTATAAATGAAATGGTGTCGTTGGCTGTTCTGCATGTTTTAGTGTTTGTTTGTGTGTGTTTGTTTGTTTACGTGTGTGTGTGTGTGTGTGTGTGTGTGTGTGTGTGTGTGTGTGTGTGTGTGTGTGTGTGGCTCCCTGCCGTCTCACACCATCTGCTCTTCTCTGTGAGTCGATGAGTTGACGGAGGAACTGAACTGATCCCAAACTCTCAGACAACAGGAAGCAGTTCTCTGCTGTTGAAACGTTTCACTGTTGCTAGGAGACGAATCAATGATTCTCTGCCCCTGAAATCTGATTGGGCCATGAAATGCATTTTTCCTGTCATTGGTTTACAGGAGACTGAGCATCACACACTGATGCCTCACACTGCTATTTAAAAATGTGTGTTTCTGGCAGGTGTGATCATGTGTGATCAGGTGTGATCAGGTGTGATCATGTGATAACAGGTGTGATCAGGTGATAACAGGTGTGATCATGTGATAACAGGTGTTTACAGGTGTTTTCAGGTGTGATCAGGTGTGATCATGTGATAACAGGTGTGATCAGGTGTGATCATGTGATAACAGGTGTTTACAGGTGTTTTCAGGTGTGATCATGTGATAACAGGTGTGATCATGTGATAACAGGTGTTTACAGGTGTTTTCAGGTGTGATCATGTGATAACAGGTGTGATCAGGTGATAACAGGTGTGATCAGGTGATAACAGGTGTGATCAGGTGTTTACAGGTGTGATCAGGTGTGATCATGTGATCGTGTGATCAGGTGTGATCAGGTGATAACAGGTGTGATCAGGTGATAACAGGTGTGATCAGGTGATAACAGGTGTGATCAGGTGTTTACAGGTGTGATCAGGTGTGATCATGTGTGATCGTGTGATAACAGGTGTTTACAGGTGTGATCAGGTGTGATCATGTGATCGTGTGATCAGGTGTGATCAGGTGATAACAGGTGTTTACAGGTGTGATCAGGTGTGATCATGTGATAACAGGTGTGATCATGTGATAACAGGTGTGATCAGGTGTGATCATGTGATAACAGGTGTGATCATGTGATAACAGGTGTTTACAGGTGTGATCAGGTGTTTACAGGTGTGATCAGGTGTGATCAGGTGTGATCAGGTGTGATCATGTGATAACAGGTGTGATCATGTGATAACAGGTGTTTACAGGTGTGATCAGGTGTTTACAGGTGTGATCAGGTGTGATCATGTGATAACAGGTGTGATCATGTGATAACAGGTGTGATCATGTGATAACAGGTGTGATCAGGTGTGATCATGTGATAACAGGTGTGATCATGTGATAACAGGTGTGATCAGGTGTGATCATGTGATAACAGGTGTGATCAGGTGTGATCATGTGATAACAGGTGTGATCATGTGATAACAGGTGTGATCAGGTGTGATCATGTGATAACAGGTGTGATCAGGTGTTTATAGGTGTGATCAGGTGTGATCAGGTGTGATCATGTGATAACAGGTGTGATCAGGTGTGATCATGTGATAACAGGTGTGATCAGGTGTTTACAGGTGTGATCAGGTGTTTACAGGTTTGATCATGTGATAACAGGTGATAACAGGTGTGATCATGTGATAACAGGTGTGATCAGGTGTGATCATGTGATAACAGGTGTTTACAGGTGTGATCAGGTGATAACAGGTGTGATCAGGTGTTTACAGGTGTGATCAGGTGTGATCAGGTGTGATCATGTGATAACAGGTGTTTTCAGGTGTTTACAGGTGTGATCAGGTGTATAAACTCGATGTGATTGTCTCTTCCTGTCTGCAGCTCGGCCGTCATGTCTAAAGCGACGGTGAAGAAGCTGCACTGGCGCTCCAAGGTAAAACTCACGTTTCACCTGCGATGTTGTCTGAAGGTGTCATGACCTTTGACCTGAGTTCTTCCGCGCTGTCGTCTCCAGGTGCAGGAGAGCTTCGTCCCTCTGGGCGGCGGCTCAGGAGAGCTGGGTCTGGCCATCGGGGGCGGGGCCGACTATGGCGAGTTCCCCTTTGTCACGGCAGCACCTGGGGGCGGGGCCACAGTGGGGGACATCATCCTGGAGATCGGGGGGACGCCTGTATTAGGGATGACCCTCGGTGATGTCAGAGGAGTCCTCAACTCCTGTCCTCATCCAATCAGAATCAAGACCGTGTCACCAGGTCAGAGGACACGTTCGTTACATATCTTTGATTATTGATGATATATTGATCAGAAACAGATTTCAGGCTTTTCAGTGTCCCTCTGACATGACATCACTGTGACATCATTTCCTGTGTGTAACATTATTTCCTGTGTGTGACATTATTTCCCGTGTGTGTGTCAGGTTCTTCGCTCTGTAAAGACCTCAGGTTGTATCTCAGCAAGTGTTTCACTCCAGGATCCATGGACAGTCAACTACAGCAGCTGATCAGGGAGAACCTGTACCTGAGAGCTGTACCCTGTACGACACACACACACACACACACACACACACACACACACACACACACACACACACACACACACACACACACACACACACACACACACACACACACACACACACACAAAGCACTTAGAGGAATATAAACACTGCCTCTCTGACCTTCGATCTTTAACAAGTGAAACAAAGAGAAAATCAAACATAAGTAAAACACTGTGATCACGTGACCCTGAAACCTGCCGCCACAAATCCTCAGAGGTTTGGTTACATCACAGCTCCACATGTCACACACAACAGGAACACGTGTGTTGTTCTGCTGGATGACATCACGTGTTCTCCTCTGCAGGTACGACCAGGCCGCCTCGGGACGGGGAGATCTCGGGGGTGGACTACAACTTTGTGTCCATCGAGGAGTTCTTCTCTCTGGAGGAGTCTGGAGCTCTGCTGGAGAGCGGGAAATTCAAAGGTTCGAAAAGCACCAAACATCTGCTCAGTGTGATTCTGACGAGTCAGTGCAGCGTCACCGTGGTGAATAACAGTGTTCAGGAGGGAAGAGGATTTTCTGTCTCTAATCCTTCAAACCTCAAAAACCAAACCTGCTTCACTCGCTGTGCCCCCCCCCCCCCCCCCCACCCTAATCTGCTGGGATTAATGAGACTAAAATAGAAACTGACTTCACTCACAAAGTGACAGATACATTTAAATGTGTTAAAATCATATAAATATTGTACTCAGACCTTTTGATCTGAAAGGGTTCATATAGGGTAGAGATGGATCGTTGTCACGGCTACAATAGTAAACACATGGTTATGCTTATATAGCGACCGTTAACTGGGGGGGGGGGGGGGGGGGGGGTGTTAGGTGAAAGATGGTTAAAATAAGTATTTCCTTTAGATTACAGGACATTTGTTGTCACAGCAACAATAACAAACACTGTCACATGACTTCCTGTTTTTCTCCTGTCACTGTCCAATCACAGGGAACTACTACGGGACGCCTCGCCCCGTCCACATCGGCCCGGAGAGTCCACCAATCACGTACCAGGAGCATCGGAACCTGCTGCGGAACTTCAGGACGAGGAGCAAGTCTCTGAGTAACCTGGAGAAAGCTGTGGAGGAGGGAGACAACAGCGAGGAGGACAGCGGACTGTCCGGTACTTTGAATCTGAAGTTACTTTCTACAGTCTTCTACTTTGCATTAAAGTAGATTTTGCTCCATTACATTCTTCTGTGCACGTGTGCTGCTCTTGGACTTTTTCTTCTGCACACCAGTGTAGTGTTGACACATGAAGTTGTCCCGCCCTCGTTGTCTTTTTCCATAACGTAAAAAAACTGGAGATCCTTGATTTTGCTCCGTGTTGATCAGCGATCTGCTGGACTCCGGCTCCATGAAGGTTAAGCACAGCGATGGGAAGCCGGTGTACAAGTCAATCTGTGGAGGACGGGAGTGCATGTACCTGGTTGAAGTAACCGCCCATAAAGCTAAAGCACCCACAAAGAGGGTGGGACAATGTGTCACAGACGTGTCACAGACGTGTCACAGACGTGTCACAGACGTGTCACAGACGTGTCACAGACGTGTCACAGACGTGTCACACAGAAGCAGTGTGAGGAGAAGCAGCTTCTGTTAGAGTGCGAGTGCAGGATTTTGAGTGAAAACATATGAAAAGACCTCTGACTCTTTTTCAGCAGGTTCAGCAGTAGCCCCGCCCACCACCCTACCTCTTAGCCAATCATGGGAGTCAGCGGCGGGGAGTCGGGAAGGGATGATGAACGGAGGAGTAGGAAGAGGATTGGGGAGAGGAAGAGGAGGAGGAGGAGGAGGAGGAGGAGGAGGTCCCCTGCCTGAAGACTGGGAGCTGGCCTTCAGTGATTCAGGAGAGCCGTACTACATCAAGTGGGTTTCAACAACGACTCATCAACTGAAACATCAATAATCAGATTTGTTTCATTTTGCTTTTAACTGAATTACACAGTTTGATTCTGACAGTTGGAAAATAGAAACTTTGATGATGATTAAAACTGAAGTTAAAGATTTAATCATTAAAACACACATCCTGACCACTTCCAGTCTTCCTACATTTCCCATGATTCAATCTGACTGCGGACAAGATGGAACAGAGGATGATGAGGATGATGATGAGGAGGAGGAGGATGATGATGATGATGATGATGATGATGATGATGATGATGATGATGATGACCCTCCTCTCCTCTCCTCTCCCTCTCTCCCTCTCTCCTCCTCTCCTCCTCTCCTCCTCTCCTCTCCTCCTCCTCTCCTCTCCTCTCCTCTCCTCTCCTCTCCTCTCCTCCTCTCCTCTCCTCTCCTCCCCTCTCCTCCTCCTCTCCTCCTCCTGTCTCAGTCCCAGAGTTCACGGAGCAGCCCAGTCAGTTGAGGGGTTACTCCATCCACACTCGTCTCTCTAAAGGTCCTCGAGGTTTCGGCTTCAACATCGTGGGAGGAAGTCGAGCCCGAGAGTTTCTGCAGGTTTACAGTGTGACCCCTGGTGGTCCGCCCGCCCTCACCACAGGTACAACACTGAGCATTCAACTACTGCTTATTTACCATTTACTTACTGGTTAATTACATTTAACTACTGGTTCATTTTACTTTATCATTGAATAATTACAGCTTGATTATTGTTTAGTTAAATTATGTTATTACTTGTTAAGATTCAATTGCTGTTTAGTTACTTTTTAATTACTGCTGAATTATGGCTTTATCGTCGTTTAATAGCTGATTTATTAGATTTAATTACCATTTAATTAGTGCTTACCTAATTAATGCTATACTGATAGTGTAGTAAAAATGGAGAGGTAGTGCCATGTACAACATGTGACATGACATTGACGTGACCAGTGCTGACCATGGGGACCACGTGACCCAGTGACCATGTGACCAGTGACCAGTGACCATGTGACCAGTGACCAGTGACCATGTGACCTATGGCGTTGACTGAATACGAGACATTTGCTCCCTGATATTAAGTCTAAAGTCTGAAGTGTCTTATAAAGACAAACGTCTCAGGGCAATACATTTTTTTTTCTGAAATTTTATCCTTTAATTTGTTCTGTAAAATTTCAACATTTTGACAAATCATCGCATGTTCGTCCATCGTCCACGTTATTTAAATATCAAACACATTGGTGCAAAATGTCCGCAGCCCAAAGTGACGTCTCGTCTGAATGTCAGGGTCAGCTAATCAGAGCAAAGGTAGGGGGCGGGGCTTCTGTGACCTCGAGTAGAGATAAAGATAACATGATATCGTAAGAACCATCGTTAGGAGGGTCAATTAAAGGTCATTGTTTGTTTCCGATGTGAATCCGATCCGACCACGTGTTTATTACTTTCACCGTGAAGACTAACGTCCTCCGACCTTGAAGAGGTTCTTACTGTTCAGTTTCTGTTCAGAGGAGGAAACTGAGAAAAACATGCGTTTACGAATTGAACCGGCTTCACGTCCTTGAACAGCAGCTGGAGGTGAAAACGTGAAGAGCAGCTCCGAAGCTTCACGACGACTCAACAGCGTCGGCTGCTCACGAGACAGAAAACACACTTTCAAACACAGTCTCTCTCTCTGAAGGATTGTGTTGTCGTTTGATTCTCAGCTCAGGGACACAATCCACCACACACACACACACACACACACACACACACACACACACACACACACACACACACACACACACACACACACACACACACACACACACACACACACACACACCACACACTCACACTCACACTCTTTAATCTGTCCAAAACACAGCCTCCTTTTCTCCCACAGTCAGACCTGCTCACGTGCACACAGGGTAAATAGTCAGGAATGTAACACACACACACACACACACACACACACACACACACACACACACACACACACACACACTGTTCATTAAATCTCCTGGGAAAGTTTCAGCTGAAAACTCACCGTCTGTGTTCAACAGCAGACAAAGAAAAACAGACATTTTAAGTATAAATATGTCTTTAAAACATGTTCACGTCCTCCAGAAGGGGGGGGGGGGGGGGGGGTCTTATCAGAGTAAACATGATGAGGTTGAGAATTGTACGTGTAGATAATCATACATCCAACAAAATATTTCACAAACCTGGTGTATTATTCCTCTGGTTATTATCCATGAGAAACAGACAGAAGTTTATACTTTGTTAGCATGTAGCAGTTTGTTTTCTTTTTAATCTTTCAACTTTTCAGGAGTTGTTTGTTTTGCAAGAAATGTTGAACTTGTGAGTCACCTGATCACATGGTCACCTGGTCACATGGTCACATGGTGTATTGATGTATTGATACCTGTATTGACACCTATGGGTCGTCTCCTGCAGGCGACATCCTGGTCTACATCAACGACAGCTGCGTGCTGGGCCGCTCTCATAAAGAGGTGGTGGAGCTGCTGAAGTCGGTGCCGATGGGTCAGAGCGTGGACGTGGTGCTGAGGAGAGGATATCCGATGCTCTACAACCCTGACGGGTGTCCCAAGCAGAGCCTGGAGACGGTACGAGTTCCTGCAGGGAAACAGGATCCAGCTGTTTGAATGTTATCACTCCTCTCTTAACCTTGTGTTCAACCGTCCACCTCCTCCAGCAGCCGCAGGCCCTCAGCGAGCCCTCCAACCCCCCCGCCCTGAGCAGAGGCCCAACACATCTCACCTACAGCTGCACGCTGGATTCCAACGGCAGCACGCCAGGTCGCTTTGCCATCCGCCTGACACTAGTGAAAGATTCAAAGCTGTAAACATGAGATGTGTTTATCCAGAGAACAACCAGGGCTTATGGGAAATGGAGTTTGTTAGTTGAGCATATAAGTGAGCCTGTCTGTTCAGTCTGGGTGTGAAACACGGGGGGGGTGTCGGGGTCCTGCGCAGCCGCCTGGATACTGTAAAGCTTCTAATCCGAGTTTCTCATCACACAAGCCTCAGTGCATCGATGTGGAGGGCGTCAAAATAATCCAATTCATGACATCACTATTGATGGGTTCAGTTATTAGTTATTATTCACTCAGCTCTGATCGACTGATCTGATCCATCAGTTTAATTACGTTTGTCTCCTTTACTCTCAAATCCAGTAATGGGTAAAACCCCGCCCTCCTATCCTGCTCAGCCAATGACAAATGGGCTGACAGGCCCGCCACTCCCATTGCCTCTGATCCACCACTGGGTCCGCCTCCTCCAGACAGGACAGCAGCCAATCACAGTGACTCTGATGGCGGCTTGTCCAACGCTGGAACTCGAAGGTCAGTGTTAGCATTAGCCGTGTTAACCACAACAGCCGAAGTTAATTAAGCACAAAATCTGTAAATAAAGATGGAGGACATGACATCTGGATCGCCCCCTGGTGGCTTGCTGCAGTGTAGGTCACAAACCCTGCCTCCTCCATGTTAGTGGATGGGACATGGACCAGATGTTTTTTGTCATTTATATACAGTCGCTGGTCGTCTCTCTTAGTCTTTGATGTTTACTGTCTCCTCCTCCCAGGTCTTCCCTGATTCGCTACAGCAGCAGCACCCTCCCCACCCTCTCCTCCTCCTCCCTCCTCCACCATCAGAGCTCCAAGTCGTCAGAGAGTGACCTGTCCACGTCCACACTCCCCATCTCCTCCTCCACCCTCCCCACCATGTCCTCATCCTCCAACACTCTGTCCAAACTTCACCTCTCTCAGCCTGACACCGGCCTCCACCAGAACTCCCCAGTCCCACCAGCGCTAACAGCCCCCCCTCCTCCTGCACACCACCGGGGGCTCCAGTGCAGCGTTCGCCAATGCCCCAGACCTCCATCGCCCTCACGCCTCCCAGAGACATCCCACCCTGTGGCTTTAACGGGTGTCCGGCCAGTCACCAAGCGCCGCCCCCACCCTCCAGAGGAACCTCAGGGCTGGCGCTCCCTCTTGGGGCAGCGCCACCAGCGTCGGCTTCCGGTAGGGAGCTTGTGCCGGTGGCCCTGGGACGCACTGAAGGTGGGGGGCTGGGGTTCAGTGTGACAGCAGGGGGCCAAGGGGGTCAGCTGGCAGTAGTAAGACGTGTCTGGGACCGACGGCAGTGTCCCTCTCTGCAGACAGGAGATGCCATCGTGAAGATCAACGGAGCGGACGTACAGAGCTTCAGCTTCTCACAGGTAAAAGGTCATCACTCATCAGCCAATCAGAATAACACAAGCAACCATAATGTTCAAAACTCTGTCCTATAGTCGGGTTGTGGAGACGTCAGTCACTCTGATGTTCTTCTTCTGTGGTATCCTTTTTTAATTCATACAGATATGCAGGTGTTGTTGGTCATTTGGAACTTTTAGTATCAAAGTACAAGCTGTTTTCAGACGAGCACTGAAGCCCGGACATTTTCTTGAAAGGTTCTGAAGGTTCTGAGAACACAAATGTCCACCTATGGAAACGTACCTCTTTTTACAGTGGAGTCGCCCTCTGCTGGTGATTAAAGAGAATACAGGTTTCAGGCACTCCACATTGGCTTCACTTTGTGGCCACAGAGTCTTCTTTGTGCGTCTTCAGCTCCCCCTGCAGGCTGTAGAGGAAGAGCGGCGGATTACTGGGTTCCTCGCTCACACATCAGAATCATGGAAAATCGTCTGAGTCACATGACGCCATTAAAACATGTGGAGTAATAACACGAGTTCACTTCCTCCCTCAGGTGCAGAGAATCCTGCAGGAACACACCAAGCAGGGGGAGGTGGTGCTGCTGGTCTACAGAGGAGGTACGACTCAACAACCCCCCCCCCATCATGAGTGGTGTCACTGCAGCTTCTAACTAACTATTCATAACCTCCGTCTCCCCAGGTCCCGCCTCCTCTCCAGTCGTCACCCCAAACCTCTACAAGCCCCTCCCCTCCCCTCATGGCCTCACCACCACCCCTTCAGCTGAATTGCTTCCCCGTCCACGGGTGCCTCGGTGGGGGGCGTCCCCCCACTCAGCCAGGCTGGCTTGGTCCTCGAGAGTCCCCAGGAGGGCCACCTACCAGCCCCAGGGACCCACCAAGGTAACTGCAGCTTTGTGCCACCGAGCAAGGCAGGTGATTCGTTCTCATGATCATCGAGTCCGACTCCTCTTTGTTTTCCAGGTGCCCCTCCTTCCCAGACGCCAAACGGACCCCAAGCCTCGGCCCTCATCCAGAGCACCAGTTTCCTCGACTCGGTTCCTGTGACAATGACTTTGGAGCCACGTGCTTTGCTGGGAGTTCAGGAGAGCGCCGGCGGGCCTCCTCCAAACAGAGGGGGAGGAGCATTGGGAGCAATCGCCAAGGACGGGAGGGCGGGAGTAAAGACGATGGAGGTGGAGCTGAGGAGGGGCCCGAGCGAAGGCTTCGGATTTGTCATTGCCTCTCAGGAAGTGACCAACGGGGGTGAGTCGTGGTGAATCCGTCTGAAACCTCAGCTGTGTTTAACAGACACTGCGATGAACACTGCAGCCAGTGGGGGGCGCTGGCAGCAGCCTCTTAGTGTCGAGCTCTGCAGCATCTGAGCTCCAGTTCATTATTTATTCAAGAGGAAGAAATGAGGTGAACGAAAGTTCAGCTGAGCACACACACACACACACACACACACACACACACACACACACACACACACACACACACACATCTCTCTATAGCTGTGAGGACACTCATTGACCACTTACCTAACATTAACCATCACAACTAAATGCCTAACCCTCAGACAGCCCTTTGACTTGTGAGGACCGGACAATGACGGTATTGAACCCAAATTGGTCCTGATAACTACAGATAGACATGCGCGCACACACACACACACACACACACACACACACACACACACACACACACACACACACACACACACACACACACACACACACGTGTTCGCTTCAGGCCCCTCCCACCACTATCTGCTCTGTTCTAGCCACACCCCCTCTCCCAGCTGTCTCTCCCTGTCTAAACTCAGTCTCCCTCGTCCACTGTCCACAGAGAGCGAGAGAGAGTGAGAGAGAGAGAGAGAGAGAGGAGAGAGAGAGAAGGTACAGCTGCTCTTTGTTTTTTCTGTCTGGACGTTCATCATGTTGGAGCGACTGCAGTTAGTTCTGAAAACTGTCAAGGACTCTAAACGTAAGTGTGCGTGCGTGTGCGTGTGCGTGCGTGTGTGAGTGCGATACAGAGAGACGACTGTCCATGTGGACATGTGGAGAGTTGTTGGTGTGTATAGCGATAGACAGTTTATAAAAGTGTTCGTAGAGAAAGTGAAGCCATTGCAGAAGTGCTTGAATCCTGTCTTCTGTGTACTGACCAGCAGGGGGCGACTCCACTGGTAGTTTCTATAGAAGTCTATAGAAAGTGACTTCTCTCTTTATAACGTCAGTAACATTCAGGAGTTTATGTCTCAGTCTCTAGTTTCAAGTCTTCTTCAAACAGCTGATGTTCATTTAGTGAGTTATGATCATTTAGAGTCAAACAGACCATAAAGCACCGGATGTATTGGGGGGTGGATACCACAGAGTGATTGACAGCTAGTACCGTCCAATGGGGGTAGGCTGCAGGTGTCGGTGGGCGTGCAGGGTCCTCAAGCTCTCCGTCAGGCTCCACCCACTGCTCCTCCAAATATGGTTCCTTCTGGTTTCATGTGGTACCTCAGGGGTCAGTGTTAGGTCCTCGTTACTTTAATGATCTATTTACTGTTGAAGATCTAATGTTGTCGAATGCTAAGACAGTCAGTTGATTAATTCAGATAATATGTAACTCGTCTCTTCCACACCTTGTTTGGTTCGGACCTCAGCTCTAAATGAATTTCCTTCCTATCTTCTGTGCTCTCATGTTTCTTCCTCCCATCTTTCCTCCTCCTCCTCCTCCTCCTCCTCCTCAGTCGTTATCAGCTCTCAGGAATGTCTGACATATTTTCACCTCATTGAACCTGAGTGTGTGTGTGTGTGCGTGTGCGTGTGTGTGCGCGTGTGTGTGCGTGTGTGTGCGCGTGTGTGTGTTCAGTACCAGCTTGTGGATTTACATTTCAGACTCAGAACTACAGACACAGCTGCTGAGGATTAAAGGAGTATTTTATCAGAGTTATGTTCTATTAATTAAATTCATAAACAAAATATCAGTGTGTTTGATATCGTGGCTCTATAATAAATATATATATTTTTGTTATCATGCTAAAGTTTAGTATTTGGTCATGTGTCACGTGCTCAGGTCTCATTTGGTGAATTAGTTCTTCATTGTGTGTTTGTGCAGAGAACATCTGGATTCATCACAAACACTGAAACAGCTGCTCACTGCAGTTTCTTAACAAACAGAGGAAGTGGTGCATCATGGGGATTATATTCAGCTGTGGATTAATCCACATTTGCTGCTCTGCTTAACGAAGTCAAATCTGTGGCTCCGATGAATAAGAGATATCGTCACAGTTCATGTCAGCAGGAGAGAAATCAAACATCTGCAGAACTTTCACTGATAAATAATCACTGAGTAAACATCTAATGTTTGGAATCAGTGCTTTTCTCTGTATCTACTTTCTGCCACAGGCGAAGGTTTAAATTATGAATCTGTCCACAATGAGTTCTGTGAATTATCCTTCGGTTTAATATTTATTACAGTTATTTTTCACTGTGTGAGTCGGAGGACGACAGAGAATCTGAAAGTCGCAGCAGGGAAAACTAAAAGGAGAACACGGACTCAGATGTTCTTCACCAGGAGAAACTCTTTGTACCAGGAGGCTCCGAACGTGCAGTTCACAGAACTTCTGAACATCACTGGTCTCAGCTCAGCAGAGTCCGGACCTTTTCTCTCTGTTGTAAAAACTGTTTTATTTGCTCCAAGTGCTTTTTGTGTGTTTGACCTAAAACTAATATTGACACATGACAGATGATCTGCAGCATCTCCTCATGTTACTGCTCCCAGAGGTCAGGAACCAGTACCCAGCAGAACCTGGTACTTTGCTCTCTCTGGTGTAACTCTGATCTTCTCTCCAACTGGTGTGTGTGTGTGTGTGTGTGTGTGTGTGTGTGTGTGTGTGTGTGTGTGTGTGTGTGTGTGTGTGTGTGTGTGTGTGTGTGTGTGTGTGTACTTGTCTTTCTGTAGTTATGAGGGCCAATTTAGTTTAAATACCAGAACTGTGAGGTCATTTTGACCAGTTCTCACGAATTCAAATGGTTGTTTAAGAGTTAAGACTTGGGTTTAGTGTTAGAATCAGCTCTTTACTTATCTTACACACTCAGCCTCCCTGTGTGTGTGTGTGTGTGTGTGTGTGTGTGTGTGTGTGTGTGTGTGTGTGTGTGTGTGTGTGTGTGTGTGTGTGTGTGTGTGTGTGTGTGTGTGTGTGTGTGTGTGTGTGTGTGTTGTAAGAACCAGAGCTCCCACTGTTTTTGTTCAACATGTTCCAAACTGAATCTCTTAAATCAGGAGGTTGTTGTTTAACCACAACAGGAAGTTCAATGCAGAGATACAGTGAGGTCACATGACATCAGTGACACAACGGTCAAGCGTGTAACAGAACTTTTACATGTGTGATGTAACCGATGATGTAACGTGACACTTTGCATGTGACTGGAGGAACCTGGCGTCTCCTCTCGTCAACACATCAACAAACATCAGCATCTCGTCTCTGTACCAAACGTTGCCATGGTTACAGGATTTCTGACCATGTGACCCCCCCCCCTCCCCCCCTGCAGCCCCCAACCTGATGTCTCACCGATTCGTGACGGTGCGTCGTGGCAGCCCGGCGGCACGCAGCGGCCAGATTCAGCCCGGAGATCAGCTGGACGCGGTGGAGACTCGACCGGTCGCTGGTCTGCAACATCGAGACCTCGCACAGATCCTGAGGAGAGCGGGAAACACGCTGAGACTGAGCATCACGCCACGACACCGTGTGTGACACACACACACACACACACACACACACACACACACACACACACACACACACACACACACACACACACACACACACACACGTCACAGGCAGCAGGTGTAACTCCTCCTCCTCCTCCTCCTCAGAGTCGTCTCCTCTGTCAGAGGGAGCGAACTTGGACATTGACGGACGTCTCATAAAAGGATCCAGAGGGAGGTCAAAGGTCAGTCTCACAGTACAAGCGTAGTAGTATGCACGGGCAGTACTGCAGTACCAGTAATACTCCCAGTACCAGTACTCGTAGTATCAGTACATGTCACCTCTGTCTCTGTCCCTCAGGATGAGTCTCAGTTCTACAGCGTGGATCTGGAACGAGGTCCAACAGGATTCGGTTTCTCTCTGAGGGGGGGCAGTGAGTACAACATGGGACTGTATGTACTGGGACTGATGGAGGGGGGGCCGGCCCAGCGCAGCAACAAGATACAGGTATGTAAAGACCATCAGTGACTGTATATACAGATGAGCAGTGACTGTATATATAGAGGATCAGTGTGTATATAATGTGTGCAGGTGTCTGATCAGCTGGTGGAGATCAACGGAGACAGTACCTCAGGTATGACTCACAGTCAGGCCGTGGAACAGATCCGACGAGGAGGACATCGGATCCATCTCATCCTCAAGAAAGGAAACGGATACGTTCCTGATTACGGTGAGATGTTCATGAGCGTCAGAGGAATCAGGAGTTTGTGTTTGACTCTGACTTTACTTTGTGTTTCTACTTTCTACTCTCTTCCTCCTCCGCCTCTTGATCTTTCTTCTCCTCCTCTTCCTCCTCGGCCTCGTCCTCCTCCTCTTCATCTTTCTTCTATTCATCTTTCTTCTTCTTCTCCTCCTCCTCCTCCTCTGCCTCCTCCTCCTCCTCCAGTGGAGCTGTCCAGTCTCTCTCTCTGTATGACGAACTCTAAACAGGGTGAACCCTGCTTCTACGTGATTGGACGCACTGAAAACTCGCGGTTGGTAACGGACTGTTCTCTTTACTTTCACTTCGTCTTACTCTCATCCCTTCATCTTCATCTTCATCTTCCTCATGTTGTCATCAGCAGACTTTAGCTGATGGAACTCGTCATTTCCTCGTTTATAACAATGTTGAACATTAGCTCATGAGTCACATGTTAATATATCATGTTCATATTACATCATAACATTATTATTCAGTTAACATTCATATTATACATTCATATGTTAGTAAATAATCAAATGTATAATATTGTATAAAAACAATGTTAATGTCCAACTACATGTTATTATATATCAACGTGTATCGGGTAGTTACATGTTATTAACATGTTGTGTATAAACAGTTTCACGTTGTGTAGTGAAATGATAATCGTGTGGAAGATAAATGTTTTTTTATGAAGAAATTGTTAAATGTCAGTAACTGATGTGATATCGATTGTATGTTAGTTTACCATGTTTATTGAATTCAGGTTATTAAATTTGTTATCAAACACGTTAATGATGTTGACAGGTTAGTATCAGTAGTTATTTATATCTGGAATCAAACCTCATTCATTCACATTAACATGTTTCCATCAGCAGAACTCACACATTTACTGAGGGTCCTTGAATGCACCACCACACTGAGCTGGACTCACAGCGTCGCCTGGTGGACGTCAAAGGAACTGCAGTTAATTTCTGTCTCTTTCTGTTTGTCAGGCCCTGATGAAGGAGCCCTCTCCCCCTCCTCCTCCTCCTCACCCCCAGAGGAGCCGGGTGTAGATACGGTAACCATGACAACCGCCTCCCTCAGCCAGCAGAGGGGAGGAGCAGGTGTTACCGGAGGAGGAGACGGAGGAGGAGAGAGGAGGAGGAGGAAGAGGAGCGAGGGAGAAACCAAACGAAGAACAAGAGGAGGAGGAGGGTTAGGGCCTCCTGATCTGGACCTGGACCTGGTTGAAGAGGTGGCACGGGTGGAGGAGAGGAATAAGAAACAGGAGGAGGAGGAGAGGAGGAGAAAGAGGGAGGAAGTGGAGGAGAGGAGGAGAAAGAGGGAGAGGGAGGATGAGATGAGGAGAAGGAAGGAGGATGAGATGAGGAGAAGGCGGGAGGAAGAGGAGGGGAGGAGGAGAAAGAGGGAGGAAGAGGAGGAGATTAGGAGAAAGAGGGAGGAAGAGATGAGGAGGAGGAGGGAGGTAGAGGAGGAGATGATTAGAAGGAGAAGAAGTCAGACTGTCAGGCAGAAGAAGCAAGACGACCAGAGGGAGCAGGGGAGGAGGAGCCGGAGTTTACCCAGGGACAGAGCTCAATCCTTGACCTCGTGGCTGCCGGAGGAGGGGGGGGAGGTGAGGAGGTCTGGGGAAGGAGCGAGGGAGAGGAAGAGGAGGGAGAGCGAGGAGGAGCAGGAGGACAGGGAGGAGAAAGATGACAGCATCACCCGCCATGCAAGGCATTCTGGGAGCTCAGGTGCAGCTCAACGAGCGTCGTTTTCCTTTCTCATGCCGATGGACGACAACGAGTTCCAGCGTCATCTGACAGCGAATCAGCAGGCAGCTTCTCAGAGGTCAGCCAATCAGCAGCCAGCATCGCCACGGCGGGATGGAGGGAGCCTTCTCTTTGGACGAGAGACGAGTTGTCGTGGCAACAGGGGGACGCCCCGGGCCCCTGGCTGAAGCCCAGCCCAAAAAAACTGACACAGGTTCTGACTGGCAGTCGGCTCAGGAGGGGGGAACTAGTGGACGGGCTGTCTCTCTGATTGGCCAGCAGGGAAGACGAGCTCTTTCCTTCTCTTTTTTTTATTGGCTACTTATAAGGGCTTTCTTTGATTGGCATGCTGAGAGAAACCCCACCTCTTCCTGCGTCCTATTGGATGATAACAGACAACTCTAAATCTGATTGGAAGATGAGACCAGGACTTTTTTTCCCATTGGCTCGGTGGGTTTTGAGGCGTCCGATTGGCCAGTGACATGACGGCTGCATACAGAGCCGCCAGTTTTACTTTACCCATCATCCCTCAGGGCGTCCTGAGACCTGTTATCAGCTCTCTTTGGGATTCACTCAGACCTTTTGGCATCATGAAGCCGGTACATCGCCATGGTAACTGAGGTACATCACCATGGTAACTGAGGTACATCACCACGGTAACTGAGGTACATCACCACGGTAACTGAGGTACATCACCACGGTAACTGAGGTACATCGCCACGGTAACAGTCATCGATTCTACGGGATCCTGACGGGGACAAAACTACTGAGTCTCTGATGAAGTGAAGAGACGTTCAAATAAGAAAAAATCGGATTAATAAAAAAACTCAAAATGTATTCAAAGAAGTTTGATAGATTTTGACTTTTTTAGTTTCAGGTAAAAACACGTAAGAGACAAATATTTGACGTTGGTGATGAATCAGTTTAAATTCACCTGAAGTGTTGAAAGTTACAGAAACTGACGTGATGACATCACAGACCAGCCGCCGCTCGCCGCTCTGACCTGAGGAAACGCAGCTGCGCCGGTTCTATCATCGACCAATCACCTCAAAGATCCCAACATCATCACCTGACACCTCCACACGTCCCCACCTCTCAAGACTGACCACGCCCCAAGAGGCGAAGAAGCTTAGACTCCGCCCATTCTCTCACCTGCACACAGCCGACCAATCACAGTCATCTTCTGTGGTGTTCGATGTTTATCACCGTCCTGGTTCTCGTGAGGATCAGTGAGATGCCAAAAGAGACAGACTGAGCTGAAACAGGCTCCTGGTGCACTCATCTTCATCATCATCTTCATCGTCGACTTCATCTTCGTCAGTCTAACTTTTAAATCGTATGCAAACACCTGTGGGTCTCGTTGTCTTGGAGACCAAACAGCTGATTCTGATCTGAGCATGTGAAAATCACTGGAATGATTTTTTTATTTTTATAAAGTTCAACATGTAAAGACTCAATATTATTATTATTATTATTATTAGAGATGAAATAGAACAGAGTTGCTCTGATTTGCCTGCTTGCTTGTAAAATAGAAGAAACCTTTATTGTAATGATGTAACAGAGCCATACACACACACACACACACACACACAGATGTCAGGTCCAGCTGCGGTCCTGTTGGCTTTTAATAAACATAACATCGCCATGGCAACACGGTCATCAGGATGGGTGACCTGTTTCTCTAGCAACAGCCACGGTGGAGGAGGACGACATCGCCAACATGGCCGACGACCTGCAGCTCTGGATCATAACAAGTGCCTCATTTTGGTTTTTTGGCCTTCATCATATAAAGTGTCACCCCCCCCCCCCCCCCCCCCCCCCCCCCCCCCCCCCCCCCCCCCCCCCCCCCCCCCCCATCCCCCGTGTCCTCACTGGTTTTATATCTGAGACGATTCGTCTTCGTCATGTCTTGTGGACGCGTCGAGATTATTCTCAGCATTATATTTATTCCTCATTTTCTCAACTGGTTCACGTTAGAGACTAAATCTTCGGTTTTTAAATCTCTTTGTGCTGCAGCTGATGAATCTGTTCATCTTCAGCAGATGAGTCAGTAATAATCAATAAATACAAATCTATCATTAGTTTTAGTGTTTTGTACGAGAGACACATGAAGCAACCGTCACTTCCTGTCGACGCGTCTTTTCTCTGTTCGTCACATTTGTCCGGAGCTGATTCTCGTCTTTGATCTGAGGAAAAATTCTGTTTCCAACGATTTTAGTTTCGGACGGAAAAAAAACATCATTGATCAGTTTCTTCTCTGTTTCTGTTTCAGATTTAAAACACACATTGTTCTCCTCTTCATTCAGCAGACTTTTATTCTGAAGGTTTTATCCTGTATCATTCATAAGTTGTGTCGTCTTCTTCGTAGACTGAATCTGTAATGACACAGTCTGGCCTATGGGGGGCGTGAGTGGTGTCACCAGCTTGTCCCGCCCGTACCGCTGTCGCCTAGCAACACAGCGAGAACATGTGACCCGTCAGCTGTTGAGTTGAGGCTTGATACGTTTTGTGTGAACATCGGACTTTTGGTTCTCGCCACTTCGTGATTATCTCCCTGAAGCCCAATGAACCCTGGGATATGTAGTCCTGAGCAGGACGTGAGCTGACTCATCTGACGGGGCCGGTGGATTCTGAATGATGAACATGATTTTGATTCTGTTTCATGAAGAGATAAAAACATAAAATCTTGTTTGATCAGATTTAATTTGTCTCATTAACGTCTCATTCTCATATTTAAACGTTTAATGATCGATGTCAAACTGAAAAGTTTCATGTTTCAATTTTCACTTTGAATACAAAGTTGTTCACTTCCTGTTCACTGTGACGCTTCATTAACACAGATGCATGAACCTGTTCCCATGGTAACTGGAGTCATGTGACAGACTCTGGTTGTGTTGTTATGTAAAATGTTCATTTTCTAAATAATTATCTTTGATCAATGCGTCTTTTTATTCATCACACACCACACACACACACAGACAAATGTCTTCTTCCTCTGCTGCTGGTGTCCCTGTGTCTGTCTGTCCTCACCCGTCTGTCTTCACCTGTCTGTCTTCACCTGCCTGTCCTCACCCGTCTGTCCTCACCTGTCTGTCTTCACCTGTCTGTCCTCACCCGTCTGTCCTCACCTCTGTCCTCACCCGTCTGTGATCACCCATCTGTCCTCACCTGTCTGTCCTCACCTCTGTCCTCACCTTGTGACACTGTCCTAACGTCTGTCCTCACTCGTCCTCACCGTCTGTCCTCACCTGTCTGTATCACCTTGTCTCACTGTCTGCCTCACTGTCTGTATACCCGTCTGTCCTCACCTGTCTGTCCTCACCCGTCTGTCCTCACCTGTCTTTCCTAACCTGCCTGTCTTCACCTCTGTCCTCACCTGTCTGTCTGTCCTAACCTGTCTGTCTCACCTGTCTGTCCTCACCTGTCTGTCTTCACCTGTCTGTCCTCACCTGTCTGTCTTCACCTGTCTGTCCTCACCTGTCTGTGATCACCCGTCTGTCCTCACCTGTCTGTCCTCACCTCTGTCCTCATGTCTGTCTTCACCTGTCTGTCCTCACCGTCTGTCCTCACCTGTCTTTCCTAACCTGCCTGTCTTCACCTGTCTGTCTTCACCTCTGTCCTCACCTGTCTGTCTTCACCTGTCTGTCTTCACCTGTCTGTCCTCACCTGTCTGTCTCACCTGTCTGTCCTCACCTGTCTGTCCTCACCTGTCTGTCTCTGAGCTCGTGTGTCATGAAATGATGTAATCAGAGTAAATCAGAGGAAAATGTCAATGCATGTAAAGTTTCAATTTTTTTAGTTTGTGTAATTTTGACAATAACAGAAACTTTGAATTAAGCTCACTGGGTTTTCTGCCTCCAGCTGCACTGAATATTGTTATATTATTTATTATATATAAATGTTTCTAGGTGACTTTTCGATCAGTGCTAATTATAAATCTGAAAAGATCTGAAACACATGAACAGAAAGACGAGAGGAAAAAACAGATTTAATTAACTTCTGTCAGAAACAACAGGTCGGTCCAATCAGTCAATCAACGTATTCAAAGTATAGATTATTTATAATGACAATCCGTAATAACATTACATATAATAACTTTACAGAGAATAAAATCTGAGTCGATACACACATCAGACTGTAATGACCACAATCAGTCAGCAGGGGTCGTCTTCCCCACGATCTGTAAAAGCGTGTGGTATTTGTACACACTCACCTGGTTCATGTTCAGGATGTGACGTTTCTTGTTATTCATGTAAACACAACAGGTCTGATCATGTGACTGAAGGTGTGAACCAGAGCTGGAGATGTCACCATGGTAACTGTGGTGATGATGAAGATGATGAAGATGATGATGATGAAGATGATGATGATGATGATGATGAGACCCTGTAGAACCCTCAGGACAGACTTTACCATTACAGCTGCTCAGACTCTGATAACAGATGAACCAGAGCACTGACAGATGTCAGGGCCCAGAGGTCAGGGGCCCGAGAGGTCAGGGGCCCGAGAGGTCAGGGGCCCCAGAGGTCAGGGGCCCGAGAGGTCAGGGGCCCGAGAGGTCAGGGGCCCGAGAGGTCAGGGGCCGAGAGGTCAGGGGCCCGAGAGGTCAGGGGCCCGAGAGGTCAGGGGCCCGAGAGGTCAGGGGCCCGAGAGGTCAGGGGCCCCAGAGGTCAGTTAATATTTTTTGTAAAACTATCACAGAGGGACAAGCGTCTTTCTCCATCCGGGCTTGTCCTCGTTCAGAAGTGGACGCGTTGAGGCTGTTCAGACGTCTGTGTCCAGGGCCGTTGCCTCAGATCCATCTTCGTGCTTCGCTGTTTGTGGTGTGGACCAGAGTGAGTTCAAGCTGAGGTGCCAGTTGAACGTTTTTGCACGAACCAACCGTTTACTCTGTGTGTGTGTGTGTGTGTGTGTGTGTGTGTGTGTGTGTGTGTGTGTGTGTGTGTGTGTGTGTGTGTGTGTGTGTGTGTGTGTGGTCAGCTCTAACGACTGAGCGGATGCCCTCGCGTGTGCAGTTCAGTACACGTGTGTGTTGTGGTTGTTAATCTGATACATGGCAGACAGAGAGAGAGAGAGGGTGGTAGAGCGAGGTACACAGTCTCCTGCCACTAACCGTCTCCTGTTCATCTCCCTTTTCCTTTCTTGTCTTTTTTCTCTGGGTCCGGAAAACCAAAGACCTCCTGCATTGCACAACATCGGCCTCCAGCAGGCGCCTGCAGGGCCCTGAGGTGGGGGGGGGGGGGTGTTTTCATGGTGATTCCAGGCTGAGGCTGTTGACGCTGGCTCTGTCACTGTCAGTTAAAGCTAGAAAGTCCCTCAGTAGAGTTTATACCTCTAAAGGCCCGACAGTTACCTTATGAAACCACTTTTAAATTCACTCCATCAGTCAAATCAATCAATCCCATGTTGTCTGTTCAGCCCATGTAACCACAGCTGGTGTCTTAGATCTTAACAAGGGGCCACATCCTCTGTTCTTCACCGTCAGCAACAGAGAGCAACACAGAAACCTCAAAGCCACATGTGAGGGACCCGTCTCCCAGGACAGACAGATGACACTTCACTTTGGTCCATGTCCCATCTGCTTACATGGAGGAGGCAGGGTTATGACCTGTACTGCAGCCAGCCACCAGGAGGCATTCAAGATGCTTTGGATTCACTTTTGGAAGCTGTGATGTCGTCCATTTTTATTTCTTTAAAGAGTTAAACTTCTGTCCAGTTTTAAAGAAGCACAAGATACAAGTTCTTCATGAGAAACATTTTATTTAAACCTGTAAAATACAAAGAGACTTGAAAGGAAGTGAGATTCTGTTCTGTCGTCAGGATGTTTGTGTTTGAATCTGAGATAAAGAAAACTTCTTTAAAACATTAGCTCAGGTTCAGCAGCCTTGAGAAGGATGATTGACACGAGGCCTCCGCAGGGGGAGGGACCAGCTGACAACTCAGGCTCTGATTGGCCGCCTCTCCTCTTGTTCTTATTGGTCACTTTGCGGTTCCTGGTTTGGATTCTGTCTTTCTTCATCGTCAGAGGCCTGTTGACCTGAAACACACAGGAGGAGTCAGTCTGAAGTACTGTGTGTACTCTGTACTACAGTCTGTAGGACCTGATGTACTCTGTAGTGCATTCGTAGTACAGTGTGTAGTACCTGGTGTAGTTTGTAGTACAGTGTGTAGTACCTGGTGCAGTTTGTAGTACAGTGTGTAGTACCTGGTGCAGTTTGTAGTACAGTGTGTAGTACCTGGTGCAGTTTGTAGTACAGTGTGTAGTACCTGGTGCAGTTTGTGGTACAGTGTGTACTACCTGGTGCAGTTTGTAGTACAGTGTGTAGTACCTGGTGCAGTTTGTAGTACAGTGTGTAGTACCTGGTGCAGTGTGTAGTACAGTGTGTAGTACCTGGTGCAGTTTTGTAGTACATGTGTAGTACCTGGTGCAGTTTGTAGTACAGTGTGTGTACCTGGTGCAGTTGTAGTACAGTGTGTAGTACCTGGTGCAGTTGTAGTACAGTGTGTAGTACCTGGTGCAGTTTGTAGTACAGTGTGTAGTACCTGGTGCAGTTTGTAGTACAGTGTGTAGTACCTGGTGCAGTTTGTAGTACAGTGTGTAGTACCTGGTGCAGTTTGTAGTACAGTGTGTAGTACCTGGTGCAGTTTGTAGTACAGTGTGTAGTACCTGGTGCAGTTTGTGGTACAGTGTGTAGTACCTGGTGCAGTTTGTAGTACAGTGTGTAGTACCTGGTGCAGTTTGTAGTACAGTGTGTAGTACCTGGTGCAGTTTGTAGTACAGTGTGTAGTACCTGGTGCAGTTTGTGTACAGTGTGTAGTACCTGGTGCAGTTTGTGGTACAGTGTGTAGTACCTGGTGCAGTGTTGTAGTACAGTGTGTAGTACCTGGTGCAGTTTGTAGTACAGTGTGTAGTACCTGGTGCAGTTTGTAGTACAGTGTGTAGTACCTGGTGCAGTTTGTAGTACAGTGTGTAGTACCTGGTGCAGTTTGTAGTACAGTGTGTAGTACAGTGTGTAGTACAGTGTGTAGTACAGTGTGTAGTACAGTGTGTAGTACAGTGTGTAGTACCTGGTGCAGTTTGTAGTACAGTGTGTAGTACAGTGTGTAGTAGGCAGTTTGTGTACAGTGTAGTCAGTGTGTGTACAGTGTGTAGTACCTGGTGCAGTTGTGTAGTACAGTGTGTAGTACAGTGTGTAGTACAGTGTGTAGTACCTGGTGCAGTTTGTAGTACAGCCCACAGGCGTTACACACTGGTTGTCCTGCAGAGTTTCTCCTCCACAGTGTCGTAGTGTCTGTGTCACAGTTCACACACTGACTGCTCTTCGCTGAGTCACCGACTGAAAACACAAAAACTCATTTTTCAAACATCACAATCACATCTCTGAAAACTGTTAGATTAGTGTGTGTGTGTGTGTGTGTGTGTGTGTGTGTGTGTGTGAGTAGTACACTTCTCCTCTTTGGTCTCAGCAGGGGTCTGTTGCTGACTTCCTGTTGGAGGCTGCAGGTGTTACATAGGTGACGACCAGTGGCGTCTCTTCTCCACAGGGGGGCACTGTTGGTCTCACAGCTCACACACTCACGCTGTTCTAAACACACAACACACACACACACACACACACACCACACACACACACACGCACACACGCACACACCACACACGCACACGCACACACACACATGAGTCATTCTCCCAAACAACAGACAGGTGGCGCTCAGGTGGATCTCTCACCTGGCTGCGGCCATGACAGACTGACAGGTGACACCCAATCAGCGGAGGGGGAGGAGTAACTGCTCCATCCAGGTGTTGAGGAGAGGTAGGTGGGGGGCGTGGTCAGAGGAGAGTGACCATATGAGGACGGGAAAAGTTGGGGCGGGTTATAAGCAGAGCTCAGTGATTGACAGCCTGAATCGTCCAACCAGAGACAGGGACTGGCATCGTGGGTCATGATTGGTGATAGGAGGAGGACGTATGAAGGGGCGGGGCTAACCTGCAATGAAAAAACGGATTATTTGAAAGTATTTTATATATATACATATACATATATATATACAGTCACTGATCATATCTATACAATAGATTAGATGTGAACAATCTGATTCAGTCAGAACTTTGTACACTATCTCTACTTCATTCATTAAATAAAAAACTGGTTTTAAATCTCTTCAGGAAGTTTAAAATAAAAGTCAGACAAAATTTTACAAACCAGATGATGATGGTGATGGTGATGATGGTGATGATGGTGATAGAGGATGAGGAGCTGCTCACAGTCACTGTTGGTCTGAGAATGAGGAGGAGAAGAGGAGGAGGAGGAGGAGGAGGAGGAGGAGGAGGAGGAGGAGGAGGAGGAAAGAGGAGGAGGAGGAGAGGCAGGAAGTGTGGGAGGAGACAGACTCTGGTTCCTCCTCAGAATTTAACAAGTGGAACGATGTGAACTGATTAAGTTGATTCTATTATACTGTTTTTACATGAAGCCTCATTATACTGACCAAAGTTATAACGATTAGCAGTATTATCGGGGGATTGTTAAAATCTTGTCTTCTTCTGCATCAATGAAGTTAAAACACTGCATTGCATCATGATCTGCATCTTTGTGTGTGTGTGTGTGTGTGTGTGTGTGTGTGTGTGTGTGTGTGTGTGTCTCCATCCCTCTTCACATGTCACATGCGTTTTTTCAATGTGTGTGTGTGTTTAAATTCTTGTCTCATAAACTCTCAAGCGAATCAAACAAACACAAATGTGTGTGTATGTGTGAAAGCAGCTTTATAGAACACATGTAAATATGAATTGATATTAATGTGAATATTGTGCATTGAATAGATAAAGTTGCACAACTGCCTTTCTTTGTGTGTATTTATGCTCGTACATTCAGCCTTTAACAGAAATTGCAAAAACTAATAAATATGATCCTCCTAAGTGGGTTTTGGAAGATATCAGGGCGGTAGAGCTCGGCTCACGTTTGGAATTAAAAAGTGATCTTCGGCTCGAACAGGTTGTTGACCACTTCTCTAAAGGATCATAATTCACTAAATGAACATCAGCTGTTTGAAGAAGACTTGAAACTAGAGACTGAGACATAAACCCCTGAGGGAAATGTTTACTGATGTTATAAAGTGAGAAGTAGAGTCACTTTCTATAGACTTCTATAGAAACTACCAGTGGAGTCGCCCCCTGCTGGTCAGTACACAGAAGACAGGTTTGAGTCCCCTCCACATTAGCTTCACTTTCCAGACCCTGAGTCTACGTTCATTCAGTTTGAAGGATTCACACACGTCAGACGGTTCTTCACACATTGAGGCGGAGACAATATTCCAGACCCATAACTGACAAACAGGAAGAAACCTCCGATGTGACATCTATTGAACAGCAAACTTTATTTACAGTTGTGAATCTGAACAGATGAAAATAAAGACGACATCTGTGAAACTGGCAACAAATAAATAAAATCATCAGGCGAATAAAATATGATCAACCGACCATGTTTGTTAGTTCAGAGGCAGGTGGCGTGTCCCTGCAGCAATGCGGGGTCTACCACGCTGTTCTGCAGGGGCAAGTCCACTGAGAAGTCGGTAGGCGGGGCCTGTAGGCGCTGGCGGGGGGGTCGGCCCCCCCTCTGAGGGATGGGCAGCTCGGAGTGGTGAGCAGGAAGAGGGGAGGAGAAGAAGTATGGATGGAGGAGAGCCTGCAGAGAGGATGAGACTGGATCAATACAACAATTAATCAAGAAAGAAGCAAAGTGAGGGGAAGTTCCCAGGGGGGATGGAGCCCTAGTCTGCCCTCTAGTGGACACATGTTGTAATGTTTATTGTTGTTCTACACTGACTAACTACAAGTACGGCTGCAACCTGAGCTGAGTTGATTAGTCAATTATTTGATCTACTTTGATAATCAACCATCTGTTTTATTTATTTCTGAAACATAAACACTCTATTCTTCATACAAGAGATGTTTAAAGAAAAGAGGGGGAGAGAGCCTGACTTGTAGTTTCCAGTAAAGATCCTACATTTCCCATGATGCAGTTCAACAGTGGACCTTCATTAATGTCCATATCAGACCACTAGGGTCAATTCACAGAAACAGAAGGTCAAGGGGACCTCTGGTAGAACCCTGAGGAACTCCACCCTCCACGTCTCTGTTTCCTACCTGTCGGGCCGAGCAGCGCTGTTTGGACGGATACACCAGGAACTTGTAGAGCAGGTCGATGGCCTGAGGGGACGTGTCAGGGACAATCTCCTCCAATGGGATGGCTGGATTCTCCTTGAAGGTGATTTTATTATAATCTGGTAACTCAACGATTTCCTGTAGAGACACAAAGAGCAGGAAGGTGTACGCTGCGTGATTCTGTCCGATCGCTCACTAACACTGTATCTAAGGTACTGTCTTACGGGCCAGCTGTCCTGCGTTGGCGTTCCCAGCACTCTGAGGACGCAGCACAGCTGTTCGATGTCGTTCTCTCCGGGAAACAGAGGAGACGAGTTGAGCAGCTCCCCGAAAATACAACCGACCGCCCTGAAACACACGTTACACACATTCACACAACTGGGCCCCGACTTTCTCAGCTGTTTGCCTTCACACATGCATCTGCAGCAGGAGGTTCTTCGCTCAGACGTGTTCACAACAACACAGCTTGTCCACAGCGTCCAGGCGAGGGGCCGGGCCGCGGGCGGAGGCAGGACGTCCTGTAGTAGATCACGTGATTTTGTTTACATCACATCGACACCGGTGTCTCTTGAGCTCTTAATCTGTGTCTTCTACGTGTGTGGCTTCGCTTTTTCATCCTGACATATTGGTTTTCCTTTCATTTTATTTTTTTATTGCGTCTGTTGCGTGTTAGAAGCGTCACCGACCCCCCCACTCGGATCTGGACGGTCTGCAGACTTGACACTAGGAGGCCAGACGGAGGAGCTCCAGAGGCCTGAAAGCAACACGTTGAAGAACTAGTAGTAGTTACGTGTTACAATGAGAACTCAACATAGTTTTCTCACCAAAGATCGACTCCCTCGTCGTACTTTCTGGCTCCGTACAGCAGCTCAGGAGCTCTGTACCACCTGAACACACACACACACACACACACACCACACACACACACACACACACACAGTTTGTTTTGGAGGAGGAGGAGGAGGAGGATTCAGCTCCAGATAAAAACCTCCTGAACCATCAACACTGAACGAAGACTACAACTCCCATCATCCCTCACTGCTTTAACCCCTCACTTGAGTTTGTGAGCGCTACCTGGTGGCCACCTGGTGGCTGTACAGTCTTTCTCCTTCCTCACTGAAGAGTCGGGCGAGACCAAAGTCTGCGATCTTCAGGTGACCTGACGAGCTGATGAGGAGGTTCGCTGGCTTCAGGTCCTTCACACACACACACACCCACCACCCCCCCCCCACACACCACACACACACACACCACACACACACACACACACACACACACACACACACACACACACACACACACACACACACACACACAATCAGGGCTTTTATTCTGAAGGGCTACTTGTCTGAGACACAGCTGCAGAGCACAGTTCTCACCCGGTGCATGATGTTGTTGTGATGCAGGAAGGCGACGCCCTTCAGCAGCATCATCATGTAACCTTTGACCTGCGCCGGGGTCAGAGGTCTCAGGGAGTTCCTGATGACCTCAGACAGGTCAGAGAGCATGAAGTCAAACACCAGGACGAAGCCGGTACCGTGAGGGAAGACGTCCTTCAGCTTCACCACCTGATGAAGAGGAGGAGGAGGAGGACGAAGAGTGACTGTACAGTTAACCTCTGACCTCTGACCTGACCCTCCCCTGGTACTCACATGCTGGTTGTCCTCAATCTCCTGCAGAGCCTTGATCTCCCTCAGAGCCTGGTTAGGGATCCCGTCCTCCAGCCTCCTCAGAGCCACTTTCTTCAGAGCCACCGTCTCTCCTGTCTGACACACGCACACACACACACACGCACACGCACACGCACACACACGCACACACACACACGCACACACACACACACACACCACACACACACACACACACACACACACACTTTTCTGGATATGTTCCTTCTGTATTCTCACATGAACTCACTCTGACGTTTTCCAGAGTTTTTATTCGGGCCTGGCAGAACAAAAATATCCAGAGCAACTGACTTTGTCTCGTCCTCTTCTTCACAGCTGATCTCAGGTCTGTTTCGCACACTGACTTCTTTAAACCTGAATCACAGAGGACTTTAACGCCTCATCAGCGTCTGACGTCTGTGGTCGTGTGTCTCAACTGCCTGATTGTAAATAAAGGTTTGTCTGTTTTCTATCTGCTGACGACTTTCTCAATCAAACCATTCCATCCCAGGAGAGTGGTTCTGTTGAGCCCAGTTACCTCGACGTGTTTGGCCTTGAACACGATGCCGTGGGCTCCTTCTCCGACCCGACCCAGGAGGATGTACTGCTCCATGTCTCTGCTCCACTGACCCAGGGGCTGATCACCTTCAGGGAGATTCTGCTGGAGTCACCAGAGGAAGTTCAGTGGTTCTCAGACTTTGTTCTGGAGACCTGATGACGACATGGTGTGTTCCCACAGTGTGTGTTTGTGTGTTTGTGTGTCTGTGTGAGTCTCTGCTGGAGTTTCCTGTTGGAGCAGAAACAGAAAAACAGATCAACATGAACTCTGTTCACAAATATGTTCATTTATTCATTCTTCTCTTCCAGACTCGTGACACAAACGTTTACTGAACTTTGATTCAAACAGTTCGAATAGAACCGAGCTGAGCTCCGAATCGGCTCCAACAGCAACGACCCAGAACCGACGAGTCAAACACCAATCAGCTTTAAAGAAGAAAACATGGCGGAGCCAGCTCGTTACCTTGGTAACCGACTGGCGAGGCTAACGAGGATACAACTTCAAACCCAACCAGCGCAACGTGGAGAAAACAGGAAGTAAAGTTTGAAAATAAAACTTTAGCGGAACTCACACTCGCTCCGCGCAGGACGATTTATTTAAAAGACGTTTTATGCCAAAGTAGCTAACGTTAGCTACAGAGCAGCTAGCAGTCCGCCATGTTTGTTTACAGTGACGTCATGACAGCACCAGCTACAGATCCGGAGCAGATAGAACAGACACACATGCAGAACAGATTCATGTAGAACAGACTCATGTAGAACAGACTCATGTAGAACAGTCATTTAGAACAGACTCATGTAGAACAGTCACATATAGAACAGATCATGTAGAACAGACTCATGTAGAACAGTCACCTATAGAACAGACTCATGTAGAACAGTCACCTATAGAACAGACTCAACTATAGAACAGACTCATGTAGAACAGTCACCTATAGAACAGACTCATGTAGAACAGTCACTTATAGAACAGACTCATGTAGAACAGTCACCTATAGAACAGACTCATGTAGAACAGTCACACGTAGAACAGACTCATGTAGAAGAGTCACCTATAGAACAGACTCATGTAGAACAGTCACCTATAGAACAGACTCATGTAGAACACAGACTCACCTATAGAACATTAACCTATAGAACAGACTCATGTAGAACAGTCACCTATAGAACAGACTCACGTAGAACAGACTCGTGTAGAACAGTCATCTATAGAACAGACTCATGTAGAACAGTCACATGTAGAACAGACTCGTGTAGAACAGTCACATGTAGAACAGACTCGTGTAGAACAGTCACCTATAGAACAGACTCATGTAGAACAGTCACCTATAGAACAGACTCATGTAGAACAGTCACCTATAGAATAGACTCACCTATAGAACATTAACCTATAGAACAGACTTGTGTAGAACAGTCACCTATATAACAGACTCATGTAGAACAGTCACCTATAGAACAGACTCACGTAGAACAGACTCGTGTAGAACATTCACCTATAGAACAGACTCATGTAGAACAGTCACCTATAGAAGACAGACTCACATGTAGAAGAACAGTTTCATTGGAAGCGTCTGTTCTATATACTCTAGCTCTGTGGCTCCAACAGGCTCACGGCTTTTACTTTGAAATCCAGAAGTACTTCCGCGGTCACATGAAATACTTCCGGTGCAGTACAGAGTGTTTACATCTGTTTTCGGTCCGTTAACGGGAGCGCGTGTGTCGGTACCGAGTCAGAAACGTTACCGGTGACCGCAGACGGAGGTTGACAGGTTCACAGCCGCCGGACACGTCTTCAACACCGGGAGTGTTTAATGAGGAAGCGGTGACGATGTCTCTGCCCGCTAATGCTAATGCTAATGCTGATGCTAACGTGGAGCAGAAGGTGCTTCAGTATGAAAACTTCATTAACGATGTTCTGAAGAGAGATTTACAGTAAGAACAATAATAAGAATATATTGATCTTGTAGCGCTGATAACACTCATTCATTAATCTAATGTACATATCTAACTATTTGTCAGAAACAAACACTGATACGCAGATATGTGTTTATGTATCTGTATAATAACAATAATGCATAAACAATGTAATAACGTGTAATATTTGTGTGCAGGAAGGTGTTGGAGCAGAGAGACGAGGTTTATGAGAAGATCAGTCAATATCTGCAGCTGAAGAACACAATACACACTCTGCAGGTACACACACACACACAGACACACACACACACACACACTGTCAACAGATTTTTTTTTTATATCAAGAAGAAGAAACGTCTCTTCAGATAAAGTCAGTAAAAATAATCTTACTGTTTTAAAGCAGAAGAAGAAAATCAGGAATAAACAAAAGTCAATGTGGAATTCTGTTTATATTGATTATTGTTATATATGAATGTTCAGTTTATCTTCATCAATGAATTAATCGATGTTTTGCTGATAATTTGATTAACTGAAGAATCCACTGAACTATTTCTGCTCTAATGTTTAGACTGAATGTTGTTTACATGTTATATGTGAGCGTCACATGTCAGAGGCGTGTTCACATGCTGCTGAGTCCGAGTGGTTTGACCATGATGTCACCGTGTGTGTCCCGGCAGGAGGCGGGATCTCAGCGGCTGAAGACAGACGTTGATCTTGGCTGTAACTTCTTCGTCCAGGCTGAAGTGTGAGCTCCTCATCAATCACTCTGATCAACAGCTGATTGATCACAAACCACAGAACCGATCATTGTGATATCACCAAGACGACACAGGGATCCATTCCTGTGTCTCAGTTCAGGGGGCGGGACCTTCAGAGGATGGAGATGGGGAAGATGTCTGGTTTACAGACGACTTCCTGTTTGCGTCACAAGCTTGTCGTTGCGTCGTTAGCTATGTTGAGCCGCCTCCCACACTGCAGCTGCGCCGTCTGCATAAAGTTTGTGAGCTAAGATCATTAATGTCCATTCATCAGTTAAATTTCGCAGCCAGTGAAGATGGTGGCGAGAAGTTCTCGCCAACAGGGAGCAGGCGGTCGTCGTTACTGTCGACACTACCACAAGGGGGCGTCACATACCTTCAGAGCTATTGGCTGCTGTAAATCATTATCCACGATACACGCAAATATGAGGAATCAAACATATGATGTCTTTCACTTTCAGAAAAACAAAACGTCTTTAATGTGTGTCTCTGACAGGGAGGACTCGTCCAAAATCTTTGTGGCGATTGGTTACGGGTTCTTTGTGGAGATGACTCACGACGAGGCTCTGCGATTCATCGGAAAGAAGACGAATCAGCTCACAGCGTCAGTTCCTCATCTGTCATGTGACATCACCTCAAACGCCAACTGAAACGTGTCGTTCTTAGTTTTCATGAGGTTTTATTTCTGCAGATCTTTTCATTTCATTACTGTCAAACTGAGTTTGAACAAATGTAAAGAAATTAAAGATGAAAACAGATCATGTCACAGAATATTAGTGTTAGCTCAATGCTAGCTATGTCCATTGTTGTGGGTGTTAGATGCTAAACATGCTAACATTATGTGTTTCAGTTTCACGGAGCAGCTCACCAAAGACTCCGCCAAAATAAAAGCCAACATCCGCATGGTGCTGGAGGTACAGTCACTGTGACAACTCATCTCTGATCAGTTTCTTGATAGAACTTTTTTATGATTATCGATTATCAATTATGACTCAGACCTGCATCTACCAGTTAATTACTTTATTGATAAACCATCATTTTACTTAACTGACATTTTAGTCTCATTGAACTACAACAAACATTAATACAATTATTAGTTGACGTTAGTTTCTAATATCTTAAATTGTATTTGAATATTGTCATGGTGACAGATTTTATTGAGGATATCTGTGAGTTCACCTCCAGCTGTGCCGCCGGTGCCTTGCTCAGTGGCAATGCTGAGACCACATTTTGAAACTCTGAGCCTCCCTGCTAAATATTTGCTCAGTATTGATCATAATAATGATCAGTCATTGAAGAATCATCAAATTTGAAGCAGTCTTGTTTTATGTGAGGAATCTGATTGGTTCTTCTTCTTCCTCGTCCTCAGGGTCTGCGGGAGCTGCAGGGACTGACCGACCTGCCAGAGAGTAGAAGAAGAGAAGTTTTCTAGACGTGTGGATGAACTGCTGTATGTTCGGAGGATGGACAGTTCAGGACGGACTTTGAAAGACTCGACCTGATCTCTGCTCAGCTCAAGGATTCAACATGGACGTTCAATAAATCACATCAGCAGTTTGTTCTGATATTAATGAGGGGAGGTGGGATCAAATCGTCATCGGAGGACATTTTAACGCTGGTGAATCTGTGACAGACGTGGACTCTGCAGGACTCGGACAGAAGTGAAGCCTCTGTGGACTGCCACCACATGAGCGGAGGCTGTGCTGATGTCCACATACTTTTGTAAATGTTTGCGTAAACAGTTGTTCTGCAGATGTGATTCGTAGAAAAATAAGATGCTGACTGTTGAATTCAGGAGCAATAAAGTCACACTGATTAAAACGTGAACCATCAGAGATGCTCAGTCAACAACACAGAGCCTGTTGCCGTGGAAACTGGTTGATAAATAGAAGCAGTGGCGTAAAGAAACAGAGCGATGGTGATTCTTGAAATAGACACAGCGTCAACACAGGAAGTCACTGTTCTCAGGATTTAAAAACCAACCGATCAGATGAAGCATGAGAACAACGAGCTTAATGAAAATAATCATTAGCTGCACTAAATGAAACCGTGAATCAGCTCCTGCATTAATGCATCAACAATAATCTGATGACACGGTCACCTGCTAATAAGTGTTTCTGTTTAAAGCCGAAGACTTTTACTTTGAAGATCAGGTTTTATATCATGGAGAGTAGAACACAGTGACAGCAGCTCTGTACTTTTGAAGATGAAATAAGGAAATAAATGAATAACAAATATTATTGACACCAATTATGGTTCGATCAATAAATAGTTCAAATTAAAAAGGAGTTCATGAAACAAAAAAGTCACTAGAATCAGTTGTGGTTAAAGAATGAAAGAGGAAATAATCAAGTTCTATTACTTTAACTGTATTTAAGTACTTGAGTTACTTTACTGAATTACTTTCCAATACTGTTAAAATGCGGAAAGAGGTGAAACTTATGTTGAAAATCCTCCCCGGAAGTATGACACCGTTGGTGGCGGGTAACTTGACGCAATGAGGGGGCGTCAGTCCAAACAGGAAGAGACAGAAAACACCTGAGTGATGAAGTTTGCTTCTCATCGCTCATCCGCCACGAACTTCTTGTCCCCGGTTCGGAGGCCCGAGGCTCGGCTCCGCGGCGGCGCTGCCCGGGTCTGACGCACCCGCAGCGGGAGAGGAGAGGAGGGGGCAGCGTCCAAGCAGCACGCTAGGCTAGCTGGTTAGCATGCTAGGCTAATAACTTTAGCCCTTACGAAGCCTCAACTTGGAGAAACTTTGTTAAAATCACGCGATACGTTGGTTTCCGAGCCGCCGATCTGCGGATCAGCTCGAATATTAGAATTTCTCACATTTACCGCTTTATTCACGCCGCCCGGAGGTGTTAGCATCTCAGCTAGTTAGCTCCCATCCGCGCCGTGGACGGATCGAGGCTCAGTGGGGAGATGAGGCGCAGAAACAAACACGTCACACACGGTCACTGACACTTCGCGAGCACCGAGCGATGAGCTGCACGCGCGGCTGCTAACCGCGTCCGACGCGTCCCGGTGTGTTTCCTGCGGCGGAGGTGACGGACAGGTGGAGCGCAGCGGGGGGTTAGCATGGAGGAGCCGGGCAGCGGCTCCTGTGAGCGGTTACATAACCACAGCAGGTCCGGAGAGAAGCTGCTGCACGTTTCATCCCGATCACACAGACTCTGACAGCTGAGCCCTGCTGCGAACACACACACACACACACACACAGTCAACACAACAACAACAACAGCAGCAGCAGCATGGAGGAGGTCTGAGGCTGCAGAGACAGAAGAACAACATCCTGCTGAAGATGGAGTCAAACCCGCTGATAAACGGTAAGAGATGGAACCTCTTCACACTGTGTTTACATGCTAGTGTGTGTGTGTGTGTCTGTGTGTGTGTACAGGAACAACAGGTGTGTGGCAGCTGCTGAGGCCTCAGCTGCCTCCATGTGTGCGTGTGCAGGATGGTGGAGCGGACTGGTCCAGGTTCAGACCTGCAGGCTGAGCACTCATCCACATGAGAGGAAGTGGGTGAAGTGTTGAGCTCAGTCCAGATCTCACATCGACCACAGGCAGCGATGAGACTAAACATCAACTCCTCACAATCAGAGACAGTAAAGTTGAATGAGCATCTCCACTTCCTCCCACTGTACAAAACTGAAGCCAGATTATCTCTGATGTGAACGCTGTCATCTTCTGCTGATGACGTCATTTAGAGTCAGTCTGTGCAGTCGGCCAATCAGGAGTCAGTCTCAGCTGTCAATCAGTCTCTTTTCATATCAAATACACCAAACTGATCAGAAATGTGAACGTCAGTGTGATAACAACTGCCTGAAATGACAGAAACCATCTTTGAGAAACATTTGTTAAGCTTTGTTTGTTCCATATCCCATCTGCTAACATGGAGGAGGTGGGGTTTATGACTGGCTGTCTCCGAAATCATTCACTAATCACTGTATAGTGAATATAGTTGTTCCCACAATGCATCGTGAAAAGTAGTGGTCACTAACCAAGTCAAATATACCATCATGCATTGCGCTTGTGGCGGAGCGAGGGCATTCAACACCTAAAAGTGTCAGCAGTATAAATTTAACATTTTAAATGTCAGATTTTCCAACGACCAACGTAGTTGTTGTTTTTCGTCATAATCCTGCGACAATGACTTGATTCCCCGCGCAGAGAAGATGGACAGGGAAATGTCCGGAAGTGTTTTTTACTTTTGCAGATGAGCTCACGATATATATACTTCTCTTATATAGAAGCCATAGTTTAGTGAATGAGTGAGTTCAGACGCAGCCTGTGGCTTCACTTTTGGGAGCTGGCATGTTGTCCATCTTTACGTACAGTCTATGTGTATATATATATATATATATTTGTGTAATGTATGTATATGTATGTGTGTTGAAGTGCCTTTGAGCAGCAGAGTCGACTCCCTCCAGGACAAACTGCTCTCTCTCTTACTCTCTCTCTCTCTGTGTGTTTGTTCCTCTCTCGCCCGCTGTCCTTCTCCCTTGGTTACAATTGATGAAAGGTCTCACCATGGCGATGGTTTCCAAGGTGTCTGATAGGTTAGTTATGTAAGAGGTCTGCCGATGGTACTGAGGCTGATCTGCATGTCAGTGAGACAGACACTGGTCCACGAGTAGAGAGTCACCTTAATGCACTTCCTGTCTGTCCACCTGTCTCACTGTCTCCCTCTGCCTGCGTCCATTCAAACTGCTCGACCACAGACCAGCCCCCCCCCCCCCCCCCCCCCCCACCAGACTATCTGTAGACAAACACTTGTGTTAACGTTTTCCTGACAAAGAGTTAAGTTGTCAATCTCCACCTCCATCCACCACCATCTCCACGACTGAGACACACGACGTCACCGTAACTCGATGGATCTTAACATTCTCGTCACGGGTCGTTAACATGGAGACGATGATGTGTAAAGATTTGAATCCATCTCCGGTGTCCATCCTCTCCGCTCTCACAGTTTGAACAGATTGTTGTGTGGTCAGACCGTTAGCCCCAGCGACACCTAGTGGCCAGAGGCAGTATGTTTTAAGGTTGACTTGTGAACACACATCTCAGAAACACCAACTGGGAATTTCTTCAAATTTGGTCCCAACGTCCAGTTGAACTCAACGAGGACCTGATTAGATTTCAGGGGTCAAAGGTCACGAGGAACAGATATATTAACATGTAATTTGTTACTGATTTGTTATTGATGATTCCTCTCCCCCCCCCTCTCAGCCATGGACCCGTCCATCACGCTGTGGCAGTTCCTGCTCCACCTGCTGGAGGACCAGCGGCAGCGTCACCTGATCTCATGGACAGGTGAGGACGGAGAGTTCAAGCTGCTGGACGCTGAAGAGGTCGCCCGACTGTGGGGGCTCCGCAAGAACAAGCACAACATGAACTACGACAAACTGAGCCGAGCGCTGAGATACTACTACGACAAGGTACTAGTACTACCAACAATGAATCCCACATCAGTGATTGGCTCAGGAGGTAATTTATTCACATGTTTTGTCTTGTTTGTGTTTTTGTTGTTGTCGTCTTTCAGAACATCATAAAGAAAGTCAGTGGTCAGAAGTTTGTCTACAAGTTTGTCAGTCAGCTTGACCCCTCCCTGCCTGAGGGGGTACCTAACGGAGAGGACAGCCAGAGGAGGGAGGACGCCGACCCAACCAGCCAATCAAAAGGCCTCGGGGGCGTGGCCTCAACCTGTCCATCAAAGGGCTTACCCCAGGTGCACTTTGACTTCCTGTGTTTGTTGTTTTGTGTGTTTCTGCAGAATGAAGACGTCATAATATTAATGATCGATTGATTTCTGTATTGATCTGCAGCGCTCGTCACCCAGCACCGCCCTTAAAAGCTCCAGAAACGACTACATGAAGTCCGGCCTCTACTCCACCTTCACCATCCAATCACTGCAGGCCTCGCCCAACCCACGGCCAATCAAAACAGAGCTGCTGCTGCAACAAGACGCAGCGCCCAAGGTGGAGCGCACGCCCAGAGAGGTGAGACGCGATCACATGATTAATGACGTCAGAGAAATCATAACGAATCAGAGATGTCAAGACTCTAACTTCTGCCTCTTCCTCTTCGCTCCCTCGTCCTCCTCAGGTCTGTGTGTTGTCCGAGTCTAAACCTCTGTCAGTAGGTGGCGCTGTTGACTCGTCTCTTCAGGTGATCACTCAGTCGCCTCCTTGTCCGACTCCGGCGCTCAGTCCTCAGATACCAGCCAGCGCCACCAGCCAATCACAGGTGGGTATCCGGCCCTGTCCCCTGATTGGTCAGGTTTTTACTCCTGCTCTCCAGAGGACCGACCCTTTAGATTTTAATGAGCTCTCCTCTGGTGCCACCTTCAGGTCAGACTTGGTGTCATTTTTCTATTTCTCCTTTCCCAGAATCCTCCTGCTCCTCCTCTGAGCGAACCTCCGCAGATTTATCTCACCAGTGTCGGGGATTCGTCCTCCCTCACCCCGCTCATCCCCCTCCAGGGCCTCCAGGGCCTCCAGGGCCTCCAGGGCCTTCAGGGGCCCCAGCAGGACAACGTCAACCACGCCGCCAGCTTCCCACCTCACTCCCACACTGCTCCTCACGCCCCGCCCGTCTTCGTCATAATCAACCCGCCTCCCCCCCAGCAACAGCAGCAGGTGGCCATGACTTCTGCTCTTCCTTCCCTCGCACCTCCTCCCCCCACTCGTCCTCCTCCTCCCCCCATCATCATCAAGGAGGAGAACCTGCCATCAGAGGAGGAGCTGCTGGAGATAGTCTCTCTGGAGGAGAAACAGAGGGAGGAGGTGAGACACTTTTCTCATTTACAGGTTGTTATGTTGTCAGATGACACAACTCCTCCTACTCCTCCTCATCTTCCTCTGTCATCACTTGTTCTCATGACTCCTCTGTTTCCTCCTTCCCGGTTCAGGACCCAGAGCCCCCCCTCACCATTGTGGAGAGTCCGCCCCCGACCTACATGGAGCTCAGGGTCGGAGGTCAGCTGCCTGCAGGGCAGAGGGGAGTGGAGGGGGAGGTCAAGGTCACAATAATAGGTAACGTCTGTGTGTCTGTGTCTGTGTGTGTGTGCGTGCCTGTGTGTGTCTGTTATAATGAACTCCAGTTTCTCTCTCTGTCAGATCCCTCCGTCCCTCCAGTGACCTCCACCACGGACGCAGCTCCTCCCAAACCAAAGAAGCCACGGGGGCTGGAGCTGCCCTCCTCCCCCTCCCTCCCCCCCGGCCTCTCTCTGGATAAGGTGTGCAACCTGCGCTCAGCAGACGAAGCCCTTGACCTTTAACCTTAATGATAATTGACAGATTGACCACATGTGTTTCATCTTATGACATCACTTCCTGTTTGTTTCCTGTGCAGGTGAATGCAGCTGTGAACAGTTTACTGGCTCCGGGATCCGCGACCAACACGCTCACCCCGACCGTCATCACCGCCCACGCACTGGTAAACTCAGCTGTGTGTGCATGTGTGCGTGTGCATGTTTCTGCGTGTGCATCCCAGATAACTTGTTGTGCGTCTCTTTGTCCAGACTCCGGTGCTGTTGACTCCCAGTCCTCTTCCTTCCACCATCCACTTCTGGAGCACGCTCAGTCCCATCGCTCCTCGCTCGCCAGCCAAACTCTCCTTCCAGGTAATACACAGAGCCTGCGAGGTAACAGCCACGAGTCACATGACGTCAGGGGAGGGTTGTTGTGATCTGTCACCACACGATCATTGGGACTGAAACCTGACCACAGGAAATCACCTCATAAACATAGAAGTACAGACATACAAACACACTGTGTGTGTCCTGTGTACATGTACCTCTTCCAGGTCACACAGAGAGGGAAACACACACACACACACACACACACACACACACACACACACACACACACACCACACACACACACACACACACACTCTCCAGGTCTCTGGCTCAGTTTTTCTCCATCTGTTCATTGAAAATCACAAACAGCAGATTTGTCTCTGTGTAATGCAGAATGAATAAATATGGTCTCTGTGTCTGTTTGTTTAGTTTCCCACTAACGGCAGTAATCAGATCCACATCCCGGCTCTGAGCGTCGACGGTCTCTCCACACCTGTGGTCCTCTCCCCTGGTCCCCAGAAGTCCTGAGCCCCCCCCTGCCCGAACACACAGCTCCTCACCGGGCTCCTGACTCTTCTGACGAGGCCCCTGGCCCCCTGGAGGGTCGGAGAAGAACTGCATCTGGACTGCCTCTGAAGCACTCCGCTCAGGTTCAAGCTCATCGTGTGACTGGTAAGAGCGGCAGGTTTGATTGTTGGAGTCTCTGAACTGAGCAGGACGACGTCTGAGCATCGTTCATTGTTCAGTCTTTTCTTGTAGCGACCTCAGACGACGTGTCGAGGGGTTGTCGGAAAACGGGATTCTTCTCTTCACTCGCACCACAAGAGGCTGACGGATGAGGTGGAGGGATATTTCTTCGTCTGAGGGCTTTAACTGACAGAATAACTTTACAGATTGTTTTTAATTTGATGAACAGAGAAGAATCACAAATGTTTTTCTTCAGTCCGACGGAATCCGTTAACGATGGGAAACATGGAGAAAAGAAAAACATTTGTTTAACATTTAACCAACGTCTGTTCTTTTTGGGGTTTGACTGACGGAGGATCTGTTTCAAACAGAAACGTGTTTTTTTTTTTTTTTTATCATCTGAGGAGATTTTTGCACATCTGGAATCGACCTGATTCGTTAGGAAACATCTGGAAATCGCTCGGAGCTGAAATCAGATTCATCTTTAATGTTGCTCAGAACTTTTTACTTTGAAAAAGTGGTTATTTATTTCTCTTTCTTGTTTTCACTCCTGAATATAACTGGACTGTTTCAATCAACTAAAAAGATGCGTTTGATTTACACACCCTCACATGAGTTATTTCAGCATCATTTTATAAACTTTCCTCCAAAAAACGACTTTTACAGACACTTAGGATTTTTTCTTCGCTCTTATTGGCCGCTTTTTAAGGCCACGCCTTTCCACACTTATGCATGGCCTGTTATTGGACTGAACTCATCAGCGTTGCGTTGAACCGACCAATCATAGCTGATGATGATGGACTCGTCAGTTTTTACTCAGCCAAGTTATTTCTCTATAAATGTCTCAGATTGTATATTTTGTAAAAGAGACTTGAAGAAGTTTCGTCTTGTGATTCTTCAGGAGATAAATGTTTGGGGTCAAAGTTTAAATGACGTCTGACAGTCACATTCCTCTGGCTGTGAAGTATTGATCAACGTGTTTGTTTATTGATTGATTTACGTGTATTCTTCATTCCAGACGTAAAGTAGATTTTTCTAGGAGCAGCTCTAATTGATGAATGTTGTTGCAGTGACGTTTTGAAATCACAGTCGTTCTCGCTCTTTTTAAATCCGAGGAGTTCAGGTCCGGAAAAAAGTTTCCCTTTTTATTCCCCAAAAAATCCAAAGTGATGAACCTGTGGACAGAGTGTGGTTCCTCTGAAAAGACTGTTGTTGATGTTGTTGTTGTTCTTGTGATGCTAGCTGAGCTCTGTGGTTGCCATGGTAACCTGACCTGACTGTTGCTGCTCTTGTTGCTGAAGCTCCTTGTGATGACGCTGTTAACATGTTTCTATGCTTCTGTGTGTGATGACAAGGCTGCTGACACACACACACACACACACACACACACACACACACACACACACACACACCACCAACACACAAACACACACAACACACACCAAACACACAACACACAACACACCAACCACACACCCACAACACAACACACACACACACAATATATCATAGTACACTCAGGACCTGCTAAGCTACCGCAGCCGACTTTTCACATTACATTACCATTTAGCTGAGCTTGTATCCAAAGCACTTACAATAAGTGCATTCACCATAGGGTCAAACCCAAGACAACAATCAGAAGTACTATTCTTCAGTATTCGGTTCCATCGTACGAAGCTCGTTCACTCTATGGGTAATCACACGGAACTATGCTGAGCATAACCTGCTCCAGGTTAATGGAGTAGATCAAACAGTAAAGCTCGCTCCATGACATCATCCTTTACCATGCACATATGTCTTAGAGGATCCGTGAGCTGGTGTGGATCAAGTCTCTAGATGACAGGTCTTCAGAGACCCACAAGACCTTTGAGCTCCTGATGAGTTTCTGAAGTTAGATTCCTCAGAGGATGACTCTGTCTTGGAGCCATCTGATGGTCAGTAGTTTGGTCACTGACAGGTTTCGATCTCTTATTCAATGCTTGATCGTTATGATCAGCTCCGTGTGATTTACTCATAACAGGATCCAGCTTCATAGTTCAGAACCCAGGTCTGAGACCTGAACTGGACAAAATGTCCTCACAACTATGGTTTTAAACCAAACTTTGATCTCACAGACATAAAAAGACATGAACATATGCAAACACACGCACGCGCCTGGACTGTCGGGAGCTGAGTGAAGCTGGAGTCTGAGTTTCAAGACATTTGTAAATGATGACGCAGACGCCCACATTCTGATTGGTTCTTCTCAGTCACATGACTTGACTATCAGCGGTGAATCCCTGCTCTTTCTTTTTACCATCGCTGAGCACTAAGTGACCAACTGCAGAGTAGACTATCTACTTCCTGTTTACACCACATGACCAGTGCACATGAATGGTCATGTGACAGGTGTGTTAGTGTGGATGGAGATTATTTATGATAAGGAGCTAAAGCTCGGGTGAATTTGGGGCGGAGCCTAGAATTACAAATATCTTTCATCAAAACACTGAGAAAAATACTCCGTTCAATGTGAAGAGAAAACAGGAAGAAATGTTTTATATTTGAGCTGAAATGAGATTTTCATTTAGTTTCTTTCACGAATCATCAGTTCTGATTTGCGGGAACTCAAAAGTGCCACATGAAGAAGACGAAGAGTTCCGGGCTGGAGCTGGTTTTCTTACAGATGTGCGAACTCTCTTAAACACTTGGCAGAAAAGACAATGATGTAAAAAAGAAACCGAGCTTGTTGAATTGTCTCTTCAGCCTCACACCAGCTCCTGACGGGGACGTGAACGCAGCTCCGAGCCGTTGTGTTTGACTGTTCTCTAGAGCATGACTCTATTTTTCTATTGGGAGACGATGAGTTTATTTTGTCAATAAAGTTTAGTGAGTGAACGAAGCCTTAAAGATTCTGAGCTGCAGCAGGAGAAAGAAACGGTCGATGTTTTTAAACTGCATGATGAACAAAAAGCCATTTACAGACGACATTGTGACGTTATGCTAACATTTCTCTCACCAGCAGAACACCAAGAATGTTTTTATATTCATCAGCAGGAGCATTGCATTCTGGGTAATGTCTGGGTTAGTTTAGAGCTGGAGGTTCACTGTAAAAAATTGTGTGCCGCTTTGATAAGGATGTTTTATTGACCATGTTCTAAAATGTTTTATCTTTATCTGGAACAATAAAGTTTGATTTGAAGTTAAAGCAAATCAGAAACATTTTCTATAAATCAGTGCAGTGATTGATTATTGATGTTTGATTTATGTTTGTTCACGCCCCCGTGAGTCGAACATGTTTGGCCCTCCAAAATAAAAGTGGCACAACATTTTTCACTTGTCCGTTACTCCAGGGTTGTTGCAAACAAAAGGTCGCTTCACATTGTGTGACGCGTTTTGTGATCTTTGTGAGCGACGCCATGTTGTCATCTGGAGCTTTCTGTCTGATCAGCTGCTGTTGCTATGGAGACGAACCCATGACCTTTCTGATTGGATTATTCACTGAAAGTTGACCCCTTTACTAAATATGTTCTGTGACCTTTGACCTTTTGTCAGGTCAGTGTTCGTTTTGATGATTCAGAAACAAAACATTATTTTGACAAACTTGTCACACTCAGAGGTGCTGAGTGTGTCCCATGATCCTTTGCAGCAGGATGAGGTCGGACAGAAAGCTCCGGAAGCCTTCGATCTTCTAATTGTAAAGTTTTTATCTTCAAATCTTTTTGTGTACATACATGAAATATAAGCTGAATCTATATATTCTGTACTGACGAGTGTATTTCATGTCTTGTTTCCGTGGCCAATCATCGCTGTCAGATCCTGCGTGGCCCTGCCCCTCCTGGCCTCTGATTGGTCGAGGAGTTTATTGATGTAAGGGGTGGGGCCTGCTTTTATTTTTCTGAGACAGAGTTCAATGTGTCCACGACATATTTACTGGAAAAACTAAAGATATTTTTTATGGACTTTGGTGTAAATGTTCTTCAAATGATTCTACTCGTTTTCTACGAACACACACACCACCACACACACACACACACACACCACACACACACACACACACCACACACAAACTCACTGTCTTCCCCCAAACTTAAACCTGATTTAACCTGAACCTTAAAACTGCATTAAAGTACTTGGGACGACACAGTGACGCAGTCTCGCAGTGGGAAATAGAAACAGACACACACACACACATTGGAGTAAAATAATAAAACTATTTTGTTGTCTACACTCTGACTCGTCACTGACTCTCCTCGTGTCACCGTTTTATTTTTTTTATTACCGTTAATTAAATAACTTTGTATGTTTGGCGTTCTACGGGGAAGAGACATCGTCCGGGTGAGTCTCGGATATTTAGACGCCATCTTGTCTGGAGAAGATGTGACGTCACAACAGTCATGTCAGCTGAGAGGCGGGGCTTATTATTAGTGCCACCTCCTCCACTAACCGTTGAAAGAAATCTGTGGTAACTAAAACTAATTAACAAGTAACTGAAACGCAGTATCTAGTAACCAAAACTTTGGAACCAGTAATTAAGACCAAGTAACTAAATACTTTAAGTTAAGTAACAGTAACTTAAACTAGGTAACTACTAATATTTGTTAACTGGTAAATAAGGCTAAGTAACTAAAGCCTAGTAATCAGCATCTAAAACTAAATAAGTAGTAACTATAAGTAAGTAACTAGTAACTAAAATGAAGCAACCATTAACTAAACCAGGTACAAAAACTAAGTTTCTAGTCGGCCGTGTTGTGAGGACGAGCTGTGATTGGCTGTGATGACATGATGACATCAGCTCGTCAAGAAAGTATGTTCTGTCCCTTTAAAAGTTCAATGTGTTTATTTTAGTGACATCTATTGGTGAAGTTCAGATTACAACCAACTGACCTAAACATTAGTTCTGGTGTAAAAGTGTACCTCTCCCCTCCAGCTCTGCAGCGCCCCCACCTGGTAAAGTCAGGAACTTGATTCTTAGTCATTGATCGCTGATTACGTGTGTTAAAGTCACTTTGTTTTCAGACACAATCATCTGATTCATCAGTGATGTTCACCATCGATGGGCTGTCACCATGACGACCGCACACCCAGCACCGATCAGTGTGATTCATCCTCCAGCTGAAAATCATCTGCTGCTCAGAAACACGACACAAACCTTTTTTATTTCATCCTTTAAATTAGATTTTGTTTTAATTATATGTGAAAATAAAATGAAAGATGTGAGCTGTCCATGTCCCATCTGCTAACATGGAGGAGGTGGGTACATGACCTGCACCCAACCACCAGGGGGCAAGCCAGATGTTATGGAACTGTGATATCATCCGGCTCAGACAGGAAACGTCATCGAGGTCACGCTCAATAACAATATTGATGTTTGATTCATGTTGTTCACCTGGTGTGTTCAGGGACCCTGGGAAAATGAAGACACGTGTTATATCGCGACAATGAAACATGTTATATATATATTTTATATTGTGCTTGTGATGTCAGTGTTCATCCCCCCCCTCACCTCATCACACACACACACACACACACTGTCTGACGGGAATTAATGTTTACTTCAGTGTTAATCCAGACTAAGCTGGATTTCAGAGGCAGCAGGATTGTTTCCACTCAGCAGGAGTTCACACTGGGAAACACACACGCACACGCACGCACACACACACACGCTGTGTCAACATGATGTATATTCTAAGTGATTATTTATAAATGTACTGTAGATAACATTTGAAAGGCTAAAACTAATCCCTGGACATTAAAATGTTTCACGTAATAATCAGAGTGAATTTTCTGAACAACAACTGAAACTGCTCAGACTTTATTTTGTGTGAATAAACTTTAAATGACTCCTGCAGAACTGTGTGTGTGTGTGTGTGTGTGTGTTACCTGTGTGTGTTACCTGTGTGTCCCACAGGACACGTGATGTATGCTAAAGCATGTTCATTTAATCTGTTTTTACACAAATGTTAAGTTTGATGGATTAATAGAGCTAACGCTAGCTCTATAGCTACAGTAAAAATCATAGAACACATCTAAATACCATCATAATTAAATAAAGATAAACGTGTCTTCACTTCCTTCTTCTATCCAGAAATGAAGCCAATATATCTCGGAAACGAGCGCTGCCATCTTACACCGATGACGTTAGAGAGAAACCATTTCTGAAAAACATTTATTTAACCTTTACTTTGATTTTTGATTTTGGTCCCATCTGCCAATGTGGAGGAGGCGGGGTTAATGATCTATACTGGAGTCAGCCACCAGGGGGCGATGGAGTTGATTTGCCTTCGTTTTTGGGTGCTGTCATGTCAACCATGTTTATTTACAGTATGTGTTAAAACAAGATGAGTCAGTGAAGGTCTCGTACAGTAACTGGGACTCATGTCGGTTTACTGGATCGCTGTGACATCACCATGACATCACTGTGACATCACCATGACATCACTGACCATGATGTTGTTCTACTCTACTTATAAATATTGTACTTTTACTTCATCACATTTATCTGATCGATGACTTTTCACATTCAGATCAATTAAACAAAATATTATCAATCAGTGACAAGGCTCTTCTGAACCTTGAATCTGTTGATTATTAAATAACATTTGTTCCTCAGTCAAATGTCTAATACAATATTTGTACTTGTAATAGAGAACTTCGACCGAAGTAATAAGTTACTTCAGTAACTGAGAAAAACAACAAGAGAAGAAGAAGAGACTCATCTGGAGAATCTGGAGCATTACGTCATGTTAACACCCCCCCCCCCCTTCACATCATCGCCTCTGTGCAGCATCCGAGCTGTGATTGGTCCTTCACCCAGTGGCCTATAAATGCCATTGGCTGCTGCTGCGGACCTGACAGAGGACACGAGAGAGAGGGATGAGAAGGACCCGGTCCTGTTCTGATCCGGATCAACAGAACCACAACCAGCCCGAGAGCGTCCCGATCTCTACCCGGACCCAGTTCATCTCTGTCGGACTCCGCCCGCACGGTGCACCCGCTTCGCCTCGGCTCGACTCGGTCGGCTCGGCTCGGCTCGGAGCAGTAACAAGGTGAGAACATGGGCGTCTGTTCTTCATCAGGACCGAGTGATGATGATGATGATGATGATGATGAAGGAGACTCGTTGACTTAATAGAAGAGAATTTGTCAGAGCCATTTAACATGGATGGTGATTACACGCACTGTCCCATAGTGTGTGTGTGTGTGTGTGTGTGTGTGTGTGTGTGTGTGTGTGTGTGTGTGTGTGTGTGTGTGTGTGTGTGTGTGTGTGAAGATGATGCTTTAAATGACACGGAGCTAAATCACTGTGACACCTAAACTTGTTACTGGATCATAGATCATAGATCATTGGTTATAGATTATAAAACCCACTGGGACACAGTCTCTGCTCCAACAGAGAAATGAATAATAAAAATAAAACTTCAATAGCAATAATATTTAACACATTAAAAGGAGCAGCTCCACATCTTGGAGCTGGTTGGACGTGGTTAGCTTAGCTTAGCATAAACCCTGTTGTCAGGTGGAAACACATCCTCTTCCTTCAGCTGTGAAGTTCCCTGATGTAAAACCTGCTGGACGCAGCGTGTCCCTCCACCCTCTGAGTGATGAGGACTGAATGTCTCGGGGGGGGACAGACACTGTCCTGTTAATGATGCCTTACTGGACTTTTCACTCAGCTTCATCTGTCCAGTAAGTTTCTTCACTTCAGTCGGGTTCATGTTCAGGACGTTTCCACGACGAGTGTTTTATCTTCACGACACTGAAACGCTGGAATCAAACGTGATATGGTACAAACTCCGACTCAAATATGAAAAGTCAAAGGTCACTGTGACCTCACCACACTTGTTTTTGGAGTTAACTCAAAAATCGACACACTAAATATGACAGAATTAAAATACAACGATGAATTGACGTTATATGTCTTTGGGGTCAAAGGTTAACGTCACTGTTGTGCTGCAGGAAACTGTCAGTCAGTCTAAGCTAACAGTTACCGCTCAGCTCGTCCGATGCTCTTTGGAGAAATGTAGCTGACGTTTGTGGTTTTTTGTCGTTGGCGTTGAGTGACGACGTCAGAATCTGCAGTCGAGAGTGACAACAGGAAGTCGTAAACGGATGATTTCATTTCACCAACTTCTAACTCGATCATTACCTTCACTCCCACATTACTGAGCATTAGCATTAGGGGATGCTAACTCATAATCATGCCAAAGCTGGTGTCGTTAGATCAATCAAGTAACTGTTTTAAGTTAGCCATATTTGTACGTTTTTACTATTGCTACATAGCTAACGTTTGCTCAAGTTTGGATATCAGCTGATCCATCAGAAACAAACTCTGTTTCTTCTCCAGAGGTGAAAAGCAACAACAATGTTAAGTCTGGTCTAAAGTTAGCATGCTAACAGCTAGCCCTGGTGTAACTTCTGGTCTAAGAAGATCACTAGAACAGGTTAGAGTCAGGTTTGAGTCTGGATTAGCGCTAGCATCAGCATTAGCATTAGCTATAGGGTATGTTGTTATGATGGTTAAGTTGACGGGGAGGCACAGGGAAACCCTTTTTGTCAATAAGTCACCTCACCAAGATAGAAGTACAAGTACATCTGTGTGTGACCGCTCCGAGGTAATTAACTAGCGTCTCCTGCTCTCCTCCAATCACATCCACTGCAGCAGGACACTTAACGAGGCGCCCGCAGCTCGTTAAATTATTAACACCACCTCATCAATATTCCATCTGCTCAGCAGCAGCTGAGGGGGAGGAGATGTGTTCAGATGTTGGAGCAGAGAGATGCACCCCCCCTCAGTCTGTCGTTTACAAGAAGGAGGAGGTCCAGAGGTTTGAGCCCCCGACCTCGCCACGCTGCATTCATGTTCAGCCTGGAAATATTGATAAGCCTGCTGGAACAAACAGGAGCATCGAATAAAATCCAGCTCTCAGTACAAAAGTAAAGAATAAAAACACATCGTAACCTTTCTACAAATTACCTGCAACCCAAACTGCTGTGGAAGAATATAGTATAAAGTAGCATGAAATGGAAGTATAGTCGAGTAAATATACTTAGTTACTTTCCAGTATTTTAATATCTCACAGCTGAATCAGTTCACTGTGAATATCAGTGTTTATTTGGGACACAGTGAGTGGACCAATCACAGAGCAGCTGAGGCTGCTCCCATCACTTTCTCCTCCTGTGTCACTTCCTGGCTGGTTGCCATGGCACCAGAGGCAAAGTGACCCTGTTTCCTGTCCCGCTCAGTGTGTGTGGAAGTCCCCAACAACAACAACAACAACAACAACAACAATAACTATCTGGTTCCATTAAGGCTAAAGACTCTGTGCGTGTGTGGAGAGAGGAGGCAGCTCAGTGACAAATATAATGAGATCAAATGCTCGCTCGATCGCTCTCTCTCTCTCTCTCTCTCTCTCTCTCTCTCTCTCTCTCTCCTCTCTCTCCTCTCTCTCTCTCTCTTCTCTCTCTCTTCTTCTCTCTTTCGCTCTTTCGCTCTCTCGCTCTCTCTCTCTCTCTCTCTCTCTCCAAATCCCTTGTTTATTTCTGAGCGCACACACACACAGTTTTATTTATTATTTAAATCTTTTGTTTCTATCCAGTTGTAGATGAGACTCGCCTCCTGCTGACCATCTGGAGGAAGTTGTGGTCATCATTTAGCCAGCGCTTCCTCCAGCCCAGTGCATCATGGGACCTGCAGTCCGCTCCGTGCTCCTTGTCAGCCTCATGACATCATCACTGTGTGCTGAACTGGACGGGACCACCCAAGGTAAATAACAGTAGTATGTTTTAAAGAGAGCAGGACGCGGGATGACCGGCGTGTGAAGATGGGTTTTCAAATCATTCGTTTTTAAATAGAGGTTTTGTGTTGTGTCCTGTAGGTGGCGCTCTGCTGTGCCCTCTGCAGTGTGTGTGTGAGACACGGCCCTGGTACACACCACAGTCTGTGTATCACCAGGCCAGGACGGTCGACTGTAATGAACTCCACCTGCAGAGACTACCAGCCAACGTCTCATCTGACACACAGGTAACAGTGACATCACACATGTAACAGTGACATCACACATGTAACTGTGACATCACACATGTAACTGTGACGTCACACATGTAACTGTGACATCACACAGGTAACAGTGACATCACACAGGTAACTGTGACATCACACAGGTAACTGTGACATCACACAGGTAACAGTGACATCACACAGGTAACAGTGACATCACACATGTAACTGTGACATCACACAGGTAACAGTGACATCACACAGGTAACTGTGACATCACACAGGTAACTGTGACATCACACATGTAACTGTGACATCACACATGTAACTGTGACATCACACAGGTAACAGTGACATCACACAGGTAACAGTGACATCACACATGTAACAGTGACGTCACACAGGTAACTGTGACATCACACAGGTAACAGTCACATCTATACCTAATGCGATACCGAACTAACTTAGTCAAAGTCAAATATGGATATAATTTTATATTGTTGTGTTGTTGATGTGTTTCAGGTGCTGCTGCTGCAGAGTAACAACATCTCGTCCATCACTTCTGAACTTCAGAGTCTGACCAACCTGACAGAGCTCGACCTGTCACAGAACCACTTCACACAGGTAATACACAAACACACACACACACACACACACACACACACACACACACACACACACACACACACACACACACACACACACACACACACACACACACACACACACACACACACACACACACACACACACACTAACGAAGTGGTTTCACTCTGTCCAGGTGAGCTCAATGGGTCTCTGTACTCTGGGTCGACTGGTGACTTTGTACCTGGAGGAAAATCATATTGAAGAGTTGGTGGACTTCAGTCTGAGGAACTTGTCCAGTCTGGAGGAGCTCTACATCAACCACAACCACATCACCTCCATCGGACCCAAAGCCTTCGCCGGCCTCACAAACCTGCTGCGGTAACCTCCTCCTCTTCTTCTTCTTCTTTTTGAAAAACACGAGCCTTAGTAACAAATCAGAGGCAATAGAAACCTCTTAAATAAACTGCAGAACCAATTTGAAAGTCCTCTACAGTTTCCTTGGTGACCAAAAGGACTAACTTAAGGTAGGATTGAAGTCTCTAGAATGATCACCAAAACCCCCCTATGGACCATTACTACTGTCCACTAGGACCCACTAGGACTACAATATCTAAAATACCAACTAGAAAACTAGATCACCCCAAGGACCATTAAAACCATCTGGAGGAGCTCTAGACGACCATCAGCCAACAGATCTGCAGCCACTACAACAGTGACCACTAGATTTAGCTGAAGGACCGCTGGAATCCAAATGGTGATCACAAAAACTGCTTCAAAGAAACCTCTTCAATGATCATTAGAACCAAACCCTTCTAAAAGACAGTAGAACCTCCTGCACCCTTTGGGTTCCTTCTCTTCATTTGTATCTTGAAATAAAAAGCTCTAAAAGTTGATCTGTTCTTTTTTGAACAGTCAATTCTGTCGTGTATTTACCATCATTCTTTGCCAAACGGGTCTCAACTCGATCTGGATAACTTTTCTGCCTCTGCTCATTACTGCAGGCTCCACCTGAACTCCAATCGGCTGGTGGCCATTGACAGTCGTTGGTTTGAGTCCCTGCCATCTCTGGAGATCCTGATGATCGGGGAGAACCCCATCTTGGGTCTGGAGGAGAAGAATTTCCTTCCTCTGTCCCGGCTCCATAGCTTGGTCCTGGCTGGGATGGGACTGGCTTCCGTCCCCTCTGCCGCCTTCCTGGGCCTCGACTACCTGGAGAGTCTGTCCTTCTACGACAACAAGCTCAGGTGTGTGTGAGTTTGATTCTGTTTGTGATGTTCTCTCACTGTTCTGAGTGATCTTGATGAACGATTGTTTTCTTGACAGGTCTGTTCCCCGGGATGCTCTGAGCATGCTCCCTAACTTGAAGTTCCTGGACCTGAACAGGAACCCGATCAGCCGACTCCAGCAGGGAGATTTCCAGAACATTCAGCACCTGGAAGAGCTCAGGTCAGTCTGAGAACACAACTGCAAAAAGTAGGAACATCCCGAGTGATTGTAAAGATCACTCCAATTGATTGACAGTCGTGTCAGTCATCATGAGATCGGGCCACTCAGGTCCTTGTCTGTGACACCAGTAAATGTTGATTGTGTTTGTCTTTAGTCTGAACAACATGGAAGAGCTGCTGCTGGTGGAGCGAGGAGCTTTTCAGAATCTTCCAGAAATGGCCAAACTGGAGCTGTGCAAAAGCCCACGACTGTCATACATCGACCCGCAGGCCTTCAGGTGAACACCCTCACTTTTCTTTTTTCTCAAATGTCCATTTTTACTTTCATGTTTCCTCAAAAATTTCGCACATGAACAATTATGTTTTCTTTGCATCTTCCTCCTTTTGCTCCTCCTCTTTAACTCTTGTCCTTTCTGTCTTCTTTCCCTGTCTCCTCTCGTCCTCAGTGACCTGCCGTCCCTCCGGACTCTCCTCCTCCACAGTAACCAGCTCAGCCTCCTCTCTGGAGACCTCCTCTCCTTCCTCCCATCCCTGGAGGAGGTGTCTCTTCACTCTAACCCCCTGCGATGCGACTGTCTCTCCTCCTGGGGGCCTCATCTTGGCAACCAATCACATCTCAAGCTGCTGGAGTCGTCCATAACCGTGTGCTCGTCCCCACTTCACTTGATTGGTCGGGAGCTACAGGAGGTGGTGGCGGCCGGGTGGGGCGGGGGTGGGGCCAACAGCTGCCTGCCACACATCTCTCCTCACTCCTTCCCACCAAGCATGAACGTCAGCGCTGGGCAGCCAATCACTCTGGAGTGCTGGGCGGACGCTGATCCCGCCCCACAGTTCTACTGGGTCACACCCACTGGAGACAAGGTGGGTGGGGTCACAAGGATTTGGAAATTGTTTGGAAAAGTTGAGACGCTTTGAGAATAGCGGGACGTCTCACAGAGTCTGATGCTAATTGGTTCAGTCATTTTTAAATAATTCTCCCGATAAACAAACCGACAGACACACAGGTGAAAATGTAACCCCCCCCCCCCCCCCCCCCCCCTCTTTACCTGTTCAGGTGAGCTCGGAGGCAGTGGCTGCACCAATCATATCCCAGGAGGGCCGTGGCCTTAGTGGAAAGACGATGAAGAAAAAGAAGAAGCATCGCATGACAGACCCAGGAGCGCTGGTGATCGAACACGCCGAGCTGTCAGACGCAGGTCGGTCAGGTTCACGTTCAGCCTGCAGGGGGAGCTCCAGTCCAGTTTAACTAAAAGATCTGACCAGTCTTACCTTCTCTCTCAGGTGTGTACACCTGTGTGGCGTGGAATGTGGAAGGAGCAGACACAAAGAGCGTCTCGGTGTTTGTGGACTCTCAGGGGTTTGGGGGCTGGTGGCCCGGCGGGGGGGCCCGGCAGGATGGTGATCCCAGCAGAGAGCAGCCGTGGCTGGGGAACTCGTCTGCAGCTTCCCTTGTGGTTCTGGCCAAGGTTCATCTTTCTGTCTTTTATTGTTTCTTTTTTATTAAGTAGAAGTTTTGAAAGACGATGTGATATAAAATATCTTTTATTGTTGCTAATTTTGACTCATTTCTGACATTTGAAGGATGCAGATTCACTTGTTTCCTGTTTCCTGTTTCCTGCAGGTGGTTCACGCTCAGTCGGTGGTGTTGGAGTGGAGGTTGTATCCAAGTGGAGGATCCTCGTCTCAGGGTCAGAACCAGCAGGACGCCCCCCTCCCTCTGCCTCGGTGGACCAGCGCCACTGTGCACATTGACAACCCTCAGATCAGCTACACCGCCAAGGTGAGCACATCCACCCTCTGTCCATGTGTCTCTGATCCTCGCTGATGTGGGTGGAGATAAAACATGGAGCTAAAAGAAGAGCAACACTTTTCTCTAACTTTACTCTACTTTACTTTACTCTTTGTGTCTCCAGGTCCCAGTCGACGTTCAGGAGTACAACCTGACCCACCTCCTTCCTGCCACAGAGTACCATGTCTGCCTCACCGTCTCCTCCTCTCCTCCGTCCCTCACCTCCCCCTCCTCTTCCCTCAGCTCCTCCCCTACTCCCATCTCTTCCTCCTCCTCCTCCTCCTCCCCTGTCCACACCTCCTGTCTAAACATCACCACTAAGGAGGCAGGTTTCTCTGTGGAGCTGGTGGTCTCGCGGCGCAGCAGTGTGGCGCTGGCGGCCGTCATGGGCTCGATGTTCGCTCTGTCCATCATGGCCCTGCTGATGGTCTACATGGGACGCCGGGTGCAGCAGCACAAGTCCTGCGGCCACTCGCTGAAGAAATACATTCAGCACGCAACGTCCATCCCCCTGAACGAGCTGTACCCACCACTCATCACGCTGTGGGAGAGCGAGGCCGAGAAGGACAAGGACGACAAGGAGGAAGAGGAGAGGGGGGCAGTAAAGAGGGAGGAGGAGGAGGCAGGGGGGAGTCAGATCGACACGACGAAGACGTACATGTGGTAGCTGAGGGGGGGGGCGGGGTTTAATCCACAGAATGACAGACATTTAATGACAAGGGGGGGGGGGGGGGGTCATGGAGAGACGAGGAAGGAAAGAAGAGAAAGTTGATGGATGAAAGTAAAGAGAGGTCATGTGACTCAATGAAGAGCCTGACAGACAAACAGCAGGGTATAATGTGACCAGGACCAGGAGAGGAAGAAGAGGGGAGAAGGAGATGAAACAAACCAGAAGATCAAAAATATGTCAGGCATCAGATTCACCTTTAAAGGAGCATTCTGCCCTTTAGCCTCCGTCACTTCCTGCTCAGCCTCTTCAGAGCGAGCTCCTTCCTCCCAGACGTCACTGAGATGAAATACAAAAGACAAGATTTTTAAATATACACGTTTTGTGTTTGATGGGCTGAAAACAAAAACATCAGGAAGTGGACAACTGGACGTCCTGAGGATAGACGGACAGAAACATTCACAGAAGAGGTCTGTTTCTCAAACTGGGGGTCGGGGGCCTGTAACTGGTCCGTCAGCTGGTTACAACCAGGACTTAACTGGTAAACTGTTGAGTCCAGATGTTTTCATCTCCTTCCTCTCTTTCTCTTTTCCTCCCTCTCATTCCCTCATCAGTGAAGCACACTGACAGTAGCTCTACTGTAAAGACAAAAATCAGATTATTGTAATTTAGTTCATCTGATGAACGTGAACGCAGCACAGGCGCACGAGAGCTGCACTTAAAGGTCCCATTTTCAAATCTTTAGTTTTTCAGAAAACAGAAAAATTCACACGTAAAAAAAAAAATTGTTGAATTATTGATTTTATCTGAGGGTACGAGGCCGGAGTGTTCAAACGTCCAGGTCACACAGATCTTCAACATGCATCTGACTTCTGAAACTTTGATTGTAGATTAAGATGGATGACAAGTCTCCACTTCCTCCCACTGTCCAGAAATGATGCCAAAATGATCTCAGATACAAACGCTGCCATCTTGTGGTGACGATGTAATTTGGAGTCAGAGTCTGAGCTGTACTGATCGTGGGGGGGAGCCTTGGTATCGAGGTCCAGTCGATACACGTGCTCGACCAATCTTGAGTCTCAGCTGTCAATCACGACGTCTCAGCCTGATCATCAAACACTGAATAAAACCAAACTGATCAGAAACACTTGAACAAACATCAGTGTGAGAAGAACCACCTGAAATGACAGAAACCATCTTTGACAAACGTTTATTTAATTTGTACTTTGATTTTTTTAGTCTGCTCCATGTCCCATCTGCTAACATAGATGATTATGACCAATACTGCAGCCAGCCACCAGGGGGACGATCAACTTTTTGGAGCTGTCATGTCGTCCATCTTTATTTACAGCCTATGGTCTGAACACGGGACCTTTAACGCAGATCAGCGCAGCATGAACATTATTTGTTATCACTGTTATATTTTCTATCCAATACACGGTGGTCGTCATGGCGACAGTCGTCGAGCTGTGTGTCGGATTGGATTCGGGCCAAAGCTCGGCCGCCGACACCGCTGTTGAAGATTTGAACTTCCTGTGCACGGACACTAACTGACCTTTTGTTCACGGACGCAGAGTTTTGACCTCTGACTGTTTTCTACCCTGTGTCACTGAGTCCGTTGCTGCGGGACGTGGTGGTGCTGCATGCCTTTGCACTCGTATGTAAACTGTTTATACACAAACCTCGTCTGAGTCCCAACCTGCAAACTGATGGCGTGTGGACTTCAGGTCCCGAGCAGCGTCACAGCGACGCGCTGGCGCCACCGCCAGGAAGAGAAAACCGACACGTTGAACCTTTAAGGTAATTTATGGTTTTCTGTCACACTAACAGAATCTCTTCATGTTTTCTGTCGTATTGATTGAACAACTAATTTAATAATTTGAAAAGTGATTGTCCGATTAACTGATGACGACAACAGCAGTAACTTGGTGAGTTCTATGACGGGGGGGAAACACAAAGGCCTGTTTATCTGGATGTAGTTAAACTGGGCGACAGACGTCCCTGAAATCATCTCACGTGTCGTTTTGACTCTGAATCAACACTTTGAGATTTACACGTCACAGTTTGCAGGTTTGTTGTTCAGACTTTTAGCCAAATATTCCCTCAGCTGTCTGTCAACCAAAAGTCTTCAGGAACAAACACCCAAAGGAAACTCCGGGCATTTCAGAAATATATTCTGTACATATATACGAACAATATGATATGCGGTTTTAAAGAAGTGTCTTTGATTCACTGTCTTTCAGTTTGTCTGTTTTCTCTCACACTGAACTGAATCTCTTCAGACTGATCGTCAGACAGAATGAGACATTTGAAATTTCCGTTTGGACTCTGTGAAATTAACATGGTGAAAAATTGAAAGAATGATGTGAAGATGAATTGATGATGAAGATGAAGCTTATGGGATGTTTGTGAGCCTCTCATCTGCTGAAGAAAACCGTGACGTGTGTCTGAAAGCTCCAGGAACTACAAACACCTCAGATCATCAGTCTGAAGAGAACAGAGTGGTGGCGCCCTCTGGTGTTGATCCTCATGTTTAGATTACATTTACAGTAAAATGCAGGGTATTTTGTATAAAGTGTTTCGCTCTATATTTGAAGACAATTATTGCTTAATATATTATTATTATTATTACTCAACACTGAGCACCAACTGTAACTAAGCCTGTGTGTGTGTGTGTGTGTGTGTGTGTGTGTGTGCATGAGTGCGTGTGTGTGTGTGTGCGTGTGTGTGTGTGCGTGTGTGCTGTGTGTGTGTGTGTGTGTGTTAGGGGGGAGGGGAAGATGATATAAATAAACACTTTGTCACTCCAAACCTGGTTTGTGATTATTGGCTCATGTAGGACAAATATGACTGTATATGATAACATGCAAACGTATAATTGTCAACATCATTCCCTGTATATAAGGAGAACCAATGACTGATGATGACTGTATTTATAAAGTTGGACGACATGTATCCACTTCCTCCCGCTGTCCAGAAATGAAGCCGAAACATCTTGGATACAAACGCTGCCATCTTGTGGTGACAACATCATACAAGCCCTCGACCAATCACGAGTCAGTCTCAGCTGTTAACCAGTTCGTTTTTTATCTCATCAAATAACTAATTCAAAACCAAACAGATAAGAACTACCTGAAATGACATCTTTGAGAAACATGTATTCAATCTTTACTGTCTTTTTTTAGTTTGGTCCACGTCCCATCTGTTAACATGGAGGTGGCAGGGTTTATGACCTATACTGCAACCAGCCACCAGGTGGCAATCAAGATGATTTGGCTTTTCGATGGAGCAGTTGTCATCTCGTCCATCTTTATTAGGAAGACGTGTGTGGAGCCTGAGAGACAAAATCCAGGGAATAACAAACTAACAGAATCAATAAAGACAATATTAACAGGTAGCAGGTACGACAATGATTTTCTATTAGACAAAAATAAACAGAAACAAAATATACAGGACATTTTAAATAAAAATAGTTGTAGTTGATAAGAGTGGATAAGATAAATGTATTAAAAAGACATTTTGATATTAAAACAATGTCCTGAGAAATAACATAATATGTCTCAAAATGTTTAAAGAATGAATGAGAGAATTAAAAAGAAATGAAAGTAAAATAAACATGATAACAATAAAAATAAAGATATTGATTCACGGAACAAAATATTAAGAAATATCTGGTGAAAAGGAGAGAGAGAGAGAGGGAGGAGAGAGAGAGAGAGAGAGAGAGAGAGAGAGAGGAGAGAGAGGGAGAGAGGGAGAGAGAGAGGAGAGAGAGAGAGAGAGAGAGAGAGGAGAGGAGAGAGAGGAGAGAAGAGAGAGAGATAAGGAAGAGAGAGAGAGAGAGAGAGGAGAGAGGAGTAGAGAGAAAAGAGAGTGTATAGTAGAGGAAGAGAGAGACAAGTATAGAGCAGAGAGACGAGAGAGAGAGAAGAGAGAGAGCTGCAACACATCAAAGATTTATTTGGTCACTCGTTCCTTTGATGAAGGCTCCCATTGACTCCCATTCAATTTCTTCCCGCTGTTTTTCACAATTTACCAGCGAACCGTTTGGCGAAAGTGTTAGCATAGACAGATCACACCATTCCTGATCGAGCCGCACGTTTTGATGTATTTTTTGTGCATGTGCGACAAAAACTGCGGGAGGAGCAGCGGGACGAAATATGCCAAACGCACAGATCTATTTTTTGTTGGTGAGAGTTATGAAATGTGATCGTGGCAGCGAGTTACATAAGTATGACTTCAAGGCTGCTTCCAGAAATCTTCTCTCAAAAATTAACATTAAAGAGAAAACATTAGACCTCATACAGCCAAAAGTTTATGTCTGAACGGTTTCATAAAGTCATGTCTGCGAAGCTAACCAGCTTTCTGAAGTTTGGATGTAAACATCATGTATGACACGGAGCCACGTTCTGGTGTGGCCAGTGCGACAGGAACTGCGGGAGGAGGAAGAATTAATCATAATAATAATAATATATGTGCAATGCATTGATTACTTCACAGATAATTCCAAAAGTCTAATGAGACGTCGACGTGCTGACGTCATCGCCGCCGTCTCCACCAGGAAGTGACGTGAGGCTGCGTCAGACTGTTGATGTTGTTGACTGGTCGACCGGAGACGGGAAGAAGGAGACGCGTTTTGTTTTTGTTCAAAAACCGTCGAAAAGGAGCCGCGCCGCCGCCTCCGGGTCCAGATTGGGTTCGTTAAGGGTCTTATCTCGGTGAATAGCGGTTCTGGACCGGGCTGGAGGGCGAACACACCCCGACATTTGATCCAGAAAGGGAGGACTCGTCACCCTCTGACCCCCTCCCTGCCTCCCTCACACATTCACCACCATGACGATTCTCCCCAAGAAGAAGCCCAGCTCCGGGGTCGGGGTATCGGACCACGCCGATGACAGTGATCGTCGCAGCGGCTCCGACCAGCACCAGCACCCGCATCCGCACGCGGGGCGGACCGGAGCCCGGCCGAGGGCTTCGCCTCCGCCGTGGTCCTACCAGCCCGCTCCGCCCTCCGCCAGGGACGACAGGCGGAGCATCGAAGCTAGCTCCCGTCCGCAGCAGGCCTCTCCGCCGCCCGTCGGCTCCGTGTCCCCCGTGGGGCCGGGGGACGGCCGGGACAGCAGCGGTGGGATGGTGGCCGGGTCCCGGGGGGAGCTCGCCGTATCGGGCGGCGTCGCCGGATGCGGCGGAGGCATCGGCAGCTGCTGCTCCGGGCCCGGACTGAGCAAGAGACGGCGGCAGGCAGGCACCTGCTCCGGCGGGGTGGTGGCGGCTCTGGCCGGCGGGGGCCAGCCCGGTGTAGCGGGACCGGGAGGATCCAGCCAGGACACGGAGGAAGGAGCCGGGAACAACAGCGAAGACGAGTACGAGAACGCCGCCCGGCTGCAGTCTATGGACCCGGCGACCGTGGAGCAGGTAGGAAGCTAATGTCTGCTAAGATAACAACAGGAAGCTAGAGATGCTAATGCTAACGTGGCTACACAGGTGTGATCCAGAGCTTCACACAGACTGGGATCAGGTGACACACACACACACACACACACACACACACTCACACTCAGTGGGTTTAAGCTGTGAAATGTGTTTTGTGTGTTCAGATGTTAAATATAAAGTCAACACAGCTTCGGACAACACCTCACATTAACCTGCAGGTAACCATAGCAACAGTACTGGTGCTGCTGACCCCAGATACGCTGGATGTAAACACGGCTGACCTTTGACCTTTGACCATGAGGACTCTCAGGTGTTCACACTGGTGTTTGTATGCATTAATAATTAGTTTTCGATTCCATGTGATAACAACAGAAGTCATGTTCATGTAAGATCCAGTTTTCTGTCAAGGGCCTTAAACACGGTGCAGCGGTCTCACGGTTCGTTAACCTGCAGGTAACCATAGCAACAACAGACAGATTGTTCTGTCAGTTTCCTCTGATTGTTGCACTAAACCTGAGGTGCACTGTTAATCTCATTGTATCCTGTTCAATGATAATGAAGCTTTCTATCGTTCCATCTATTATTTGAAAAAAAAAATGATGACGTAACCTATGACCTGTGGACCAGAGACAGACAGATCACATTTTTGTATTATTACCTCTGGGAACAGCTCATTAACATTTTAGTGCGGATCCAGATTAATCAATCAAGATGCACCAAATTACACATAAATATCAGTTCACTGTATATGTCTGATTCACCATTGAAAATGAATTATCTTCTGAGAAATCAACAAAAACGTTGCAAACACAATGTTAAAGACAGAGATCCCTGGATCCCCCCCCCCCCCCCCCGAACCAGATGTGCATCACCATTTCATGGATTCTACCCGGACACAGAGTTTTGTGGTAATAACGGAAACACACAACAAACTCTTTGGTGAGGTAGTTATTTCAAATCAAAACCCACTGATTTGTTTAGCTCCACATGGAAGACGACCTGAACAACCTATTTGATGATTGACCAATCGTGTTGGTTTTGGAATCTGGGTAAGAATACAAACAAGCATTTAAACGATGAATGATCGATCACTCAAATGATCGTCAAATGATTGTCACAGTGATCGATACTAAGATCAATTGTTAGTTTGAGTCTCACAGAAAACTGAACATTATAAAACAACACATTTAAAAAACGTCACTTTGAGGAACAATTAAAACCCTTTTCACGTCACTGTTGATAATGAAACGGATGATTTGTAAACAGAGCTGACAGTGAACGCACCCCCGAGGCTGAAAGTTCGATCAGGACACGAGACACGTCCCACCGTGGTGACGGTCCAGAGGTGTGAAACACCTGGTTCTGATCCAGTTTTTGT
>CM031675.1:26058239-26088239 GCA_006182925.3 Reinhardtius hippoglossoides | reverse complement strand
TGCATCGTGTAGGACCAGCAGCATGCGTTAGACAGCACTTGGTGGACCGCATGCTTGGTTAGACAGCTGCATTGTGTTAGGACAGCAGCATCGCGTTAAGTCGCGTCCACATGCGCTCAGTCGTAGCACTATGACGTATAATGACATAATCGACATTAACAGTAAAACAAGCATATGGAGACAGTTCCCCCCCGTTTTAGGCCCCTCCCCCACCTTTCTTAGAATAACGTCCGTGCTGACCAATCAGAGCGCTCACTGGGGTTTCCTGTGTGTGTGGTTTATGAGTTCTGTAGAGGTCTATCTTTGCTGAGTTTCTCAGCAGCCAGGTTTCATATGGTTATGTGTCATCATCAGAAAAGGTCTCTCACACACACACACACACACGTTTCTACTTCTATCTTAGTGAGGACACTCATTGACAATGCACTCCATAGCCCCTACCCTAACCTTAACCATCACAACTAAATGCCAAACTTAACCCTAACCTAAACTAACCTTAACCTAATTCTAACCTTAAAAAAGCAAGTCCTAACCCCCCTACAGTCCATTAAAGGTGGGTCACAAAGATTTCTGTACAAGAACACACACACACACACACACACACACACACACACACACACACACACACACACACACGGTAGAGCAGCAGGTGTGTGATTCTGAAACACTCACAGGGAATCTCCCAAGACATCACCTATTGTGTGGTGTGTGTGTGTGATGTCCATCAGCCTCATCTCCATCAACAACATCGCAACTGACTTTTCACACACACACACACACACACACACACACACACACACACACACACACACACACACACACACACACAGAGACCGATGAGAAAAAGGAAGTTGTTGGGGGGTGTTCTAAGAAATCTGTGGTGACAGACCATGTGACTTGCTGGAAATGGAACCCAAGTGATGATCATTTGCATGTGTGTGTGTGCATGTGCGTGTGTGTGGGTGTGTGAACTGTAGCTGTCAGTTAAACGAACAGTTTTACACGTTGCTAAGTTTGTTGAACTTGTTTGAACTGCATTAGTTGTAATGTAAACGTAAAAGCTGGTTAGCTTAGCATAAACACTTGTAACAGAGGGGAATTGTTAGCCTGCTCTGTTCGAAGAAAACAATGTGCACCTCTCAGCTCTTTGATTGTTTTAGTTTGGTCCATGCTCCATCTGCTAACATGGAGAAGGAAGGGTTCATGATCTATACTGCAGCCATCCACCAGGGGGCAATCCAGATTATATAGCTTAATTTTTTGGGAGCAGTTATGTCGTTTATCTTAAATTACAGTGTACAGAAAACATTAGGCTTCACGCTATAGTGACATTAGCGTAACTGACCAATCACAATTCAACATGATGTGTAGTTTTAAACCAGAGGTGATCAGTCTGGGCCCTGATTGGTCCATCAAACATCTAACCTGAACTCTGTCTCTCTCAGCCGATCAGGTGTATGGGGATCAGGACATGCATGAAGTGGTCAGGAAACACTGTATGGATTACCTGGTGAGTCTCCAGCTCCTCTGCTCATTTACAGTCAAACCGTTTGTTCGCCGTTCACTGTTTGTGTTAAAAGTGTATTTTCTCCTTTTAGATGAAGAACGCAGACTATTTCTCGAGCTACGTGACAGAGGATTTCACCACATACATTAACAGGAAGAGGAAAAACAACTGCCACGGCAACCACATTGAGATGCAGGCCATGGCCGAGATGTATAACAGACCGGTGGAGGTGTATCAGTACAGCACAGGTGAGTCCGACTGTCCGATAGCAACCTGCATGTCTGTCGCCCCCTCGGCCAATCACAGCTGACCCTCCTCCTCTCTGCCACAGAGCCAATCAACACGTTCCACGGCATCCACCAGAACAACGACGAGCCCATCAGAGTGAGCTACCACCGCAATATTCACTACAACTCTGTGGTGAATCCCAACAAGGCCACGATCGGGGTGGGACTGGGACTGCCCGCCTTCAAACCAGGGGTAATGAACGTTTACAACCTTCAATCAGGGGTTTCAGAACCTCATAGAGAATCTTGATGTTTTTAAGCTTCCTTCAGTATCACAGTGATCCAGTGAAAGGTTTCTGTGCATCACTAAGTCAGTTCAGCTGCATTATGGGAGCTGTAGTTCCAAAACTTAAAGCAGTGTCTAGGAGTTGTGGGGGATAACGTCTGCTCTAAACATTTTATATTTAGCCCTTGTTGTTTGTGTCTGTGTGTTTTAACTATTATGTGTTTAAGTATATATGTTTTAACTGAAATTCAGCCCCCTCAGTACGCAGACCAGTCTCTGATGAAATCGGCCATCAAAACGTCGGAGGAGTCATGGATTGAGCAGCAGATGTTGGAGGACAAGAAGAGAGCGACGGACTGGGAGGCTACGAACGAGGCCATCGAGGAGCAGGTGGCCCGGGAGTCGTACCTGCAGTGGCTGCAGGACCAGGAAAAACAAGCCCGACAGGTAGTGTGTGTTAGTGTGTGTTTGTGTGGAAATGAATGTGTAAAATATGCGAAAGGCTCCCTTAGTTTCAAGTGACATGTTTCGCTCGTGTCTTCTAATTGCAATCTGATTGGTCGCTGACCGCTTCCATAAAACTGTCAGTGACACCATAAACACCCCGAGGCTGTGAAGGCGACGAGCGAGGGGATCAGTTTTCATGTTTGACGTGATGATGTGTAACGTCCCCCTTTGACCTCGGTCGCCTCATTTAGACCTGTGTGAGGAACCCACACGCAGAAGCTTATAAGCAGTGAGGTTTTTAATGACCTTTTTTTTGTATTGCAATAAAACGTTAAAATGCATTCCGGACGAGGAAGTGGATATTTGATGTCTGGGATTTGCTTCGTCAAAGAACAGGAAAAAAAATATCAACTGATGTGAACGTCTTTTCTTCCTCAGCCTCGTAAGGCCAGCGCCACCTGCAGCTCGGCCACGGCAGCAGCTTCCAGCGGACTGGACGACTGGAGCGCCCGGTCGCCGCGGCAACGGGACTCTGACCCCTCCCACTCCGACCTCACGTCCAGCTCGTCGACCAACAACAAGCCGCCCTCTCCCGCTGGAGCCGCACTCATCCTGAGCAAACCCCCCTCACCCTGCGCTCCAGGTAACAAACACACACACACACACACACACACACACACACACACACACACACACACACACACACACACACACACACACACACACACACGTGCACATCATGTGGGTCATGTACACGACCAATCGGAAACATCCAGGTTCTACTGTCCTAGGTACTTGTCTGTACTAATAACTTACTCTTTACTCTGCAGGTCCCAGTAATCAGAGTCGTCATCATCTGGAGTACAGAGCCATAATGCAGGAGATGTCGCCTACAGCGTTTGGTAAGACACAACACACGCAACTGGTATTTCTGCCTCTGTTCGGCCCCTCACATTCAAACAGCCTGTGAAGGACCGGAACTGTACACCCTGTAAATCCACCATGTTGCAGGAGAGAATCTTCTTCCTGTCGTCTGTCCCGGGGGAAGGATCCCTCCTCTTCTGCTCCTCCTGAGGATTAGGGTTGTTTTGGTGAGGTTTGTCCTCGTGTGACTCGATGGTCGGAGGACAGACGGTTTTAAAACCTCCTGAGGAATATCTGTGACTGGATTGACTTGTGACGGCGTGTTCTGCCCGGGTCTGCAGGTCGTGTCATGGAGTTCCTGTCTTTATTCATGAGCGTCCTGTTTTCATTTTGAGAGAATTATTTCTTCATTTCACGTTCAGGTCTTGGTCAAGCTGCCTCTGTTCCGAACACTCCCTGCTCACGTGCACCTTTACTCTGGCCCAGTTCGAGTCCTCCTCACATTCAGGCTCCGTGCACACTACGGTGGTTTCCAGCCTCTAAATCAGAGACTTTTGTAAACGCTCTTGGCCTCATTTGAAAACTCTGGGGTTTTGTTTTTGTCCAGACGAACAGAAACTGAGACTAATGATTGATGATTAGTGCAGATGCCCACGTACTCTTCCTGATTGGTTCTTATCAGTCACATGACCTGAAAAGGCGTTGCTAACACTTACTGTCATTTTAACTTCCCACCTTGTCTTTGCTCAAAGAAAATCAACCCCTTGTTTTTTTAACCTTGCTGCTCGTCGTTCCTATTTTCTTTAACTAAGCAACCAACTGCAGAGAAGACAATCTACTTCCTGTTTACACCATTGGACCAATGTATGTGAATCGTCATGTGATGTATTTTCAGGGGAATTGGATCATGTCTCTTGCATCTACCCACAGCGACTGACGACAGTGAGTCTGTTTCAGATGACTGACCTCATATATTTAATTCGCCTGTAATGAGGCAGCAATGAGTCCTTTGGTCAGCGTCATACCTGGCGTTCTATTGGTTGTTGGTTGTGCTGGTTACGATAGTTTAAAGCAGAGGAACTCTGCACCTGAGGCTGTTTGAGAGCGAGGGCAGAGCTCTGAGGGGAAACGAACAGATAATTCTCTTAAAGAGAGAAACTCCTGTCAGTCATTTCTGTTGTTTACTGTCAAACCTCCGCCCGAGTCAACAGGAAGCAGCCGAACAGAGCAGGGTGTGGTGTGTGTGTGTGTGTGTGTGTGCATGTGCATGTGCAGGGTTATCTGAGGTGAAACATAAGCTGGGGTCACCCGCTCAGTCTCAGTGTTGTCAGTTGAGTGTTATCAGATGTTTACAGCTCAGATGTGAACTCTGCAGAGTTTTAATCACAGAACAGAACAGATTTGAACTTTCACCAAGATGTTGCTGCTTCGTCCCGTCTCTGCTCAGCCAACTCACCTTTCTTGGAACATGATCTCTCCCTTTCCTTCATGTCTGCAGTGTCTGCAGTGTCCGATTTTCTATGGGCAATGATTTCAGGCTCCATCCACACTGACATAAGTTTCAGTTTTTAAACTCACTTTTGCTACGGCTACACCTGGCGTCCACACGACTCCTCCAGCCTCAGAGACTGAGGCCTTGTTTTACCTTGAAGCCTCTGGGGTTGTGTTTAGTCTGTAAAGATGGAGACTCACATGTTGTGTGTCCCTCGAGCCGCGATTTTCTGTCCGAATGCGGATGAAACTATCCAAGCCCGACTCAAACCCCACAGCCATTCAGTTGTTTTGTTTTGCTAATGTGTCATTGCAGCGCGACTCACACACACCGAGGCAAACTATGAATGAAACGTGAATTGGGCTTAAAGTGTTTTCTGAAATTTGGAGCCTGTAAACCTTTTCAACTCGAGCCCAACATTTAAATTATGAACCTCCAAAACAAGCATAACAGGTCTCCTTTAATTAGTTATTTGATAACATAAAAACGGGCTTGGACGTCATCATTGACAGCTGAGCCTGACCTTGATACCGCGGTTCCACGCCACGATCACGCCAAATGACGTCTTGTGCGCAAGATTGCAGCGTTGATATCCGAGATATTTTGGCTTCATATCTGGATAGTGGGAGGAAGTGGAGACGCGTCGTCCATCTTGAGTAGATGCTCCTGCTGAATTGGGTCAAAGTCGTGACCCAGTCCATGTGGGGTCAGATCCAGTTGATGTGTGTTGTGTTGTGCGTGCGGTGTGTAACTCTGCGTGTGTGTTTCTGTGCTGCAGGTTTGACGGACTGGGAGGATGATGAGATTCTGGCGTCGGTGCTGGCCGTCTCTCAGCAGGAGTACCTGGACAGCATGAAACACCAGAGCGCCGCCATGCATCGAGAGAGGGAGCCGTCACCCGACAGCAGCTGATAAACAACTGACACACAACAACACACAGACACACACACCAACACAACCATGACCTTTGACCCCCCTCCCCCCCGCCTCCACTCTCCCAGCCCCCTCTGCCCTCCCGGCTCTGACCCACTGAAGGAGATCGACCAGGGAAAAAATAAAACATCAAACAAATAAACGCACACTTGTTTTTTTCTTTCAACTCATCTGCTCATCTCTTTCTCCATTCTGTCGTCTCCTCCTCCCTCCTTCCCTCGTCTCCTCCTCCCCTTTGTCCCCTAACACCTTGCTTCCAGCCAATAGTGAGCCAACATTTCCAAACAACCCACTCCACCCCCCCACCCTTTGTTTTCCAGAGGGAGCTCGGTCTTACTGCTGATTTCAGATAAGTTCTGATATTTAAACATCATATTTGGCAGCTTTCAACTTCACGTTAAACTTTTATACTTTGTTTAGTTTTTTCCGAATTGTACTGATTATTCTGTCTGTAGCAGGATATTAGCTCTGGGCCGTTGGTCTCAAACGAGGAATGCTAATCCGAAGTCAGAGCTGAACTCGAACCACTGTACAGGTGTAGCAGTGTCCGCTCTGCTAAGCTCGCATGTCGTGTAAGTCTAGTTCCTTACGACATCGCTGTTAGCCTCGTGGCTGATGGCAACAATTAAAACGCGATTCTCACTCCTCTTTTAGCGCCAACTAGCAGCCATTTTGTGTGAGGAATGTGAATCCTGCAAATCATGACTGTAAAATCTGACCACTCCACAGGTACCGAGATCGATCACCTGAAGTCTTACTGTGTTTATCGCTAGATTTCTGTCAGATCGCTAATTAGCCGTGTCGCTGTTAGCTGTCAATAACTTCATCTTGTCCTGCTCATTCTTCTCATAGCTCCTGTTGGCCGACATTATGTATGAGGAATGCTAATCATCTTTCAAAAAAGCTTAATGTTGTCCAAGGCTAAAGAAGCTTGCTCTTTATATTGCAACGCTATTTCTGGTATCACTGCCTAAATGCTACGTTACAGTTAGCTTAGCGGCATATCGATATCATTTTCATGCATCTCACAGCTCCCACCCATTTTGGTGAGAAATGCTAATCTTGCTGATCATAACTGACAAAGACAACTACAGACTCTGTATCGGTGTACTGTAGGCTACAGTAGCATGCTCTTGAGCAAGCTAGCTGTCGCCTGAAGTTTTACTACGTGTGGCGCCTTCTAAACTGGTTGTGCTGTTAATTCTGAGGATTTACACAAAGTGGCCACCAGTGGGCGCTATGGGAAGGGTGGGAAGCTTTCGTTAGTTCGTTAACTACTTTTAGCATTTCCCACTCTTTCTCAGTCCTCTCGTTCTGGCAGCCATTTTGAGCGGAAAGTGCTAATTAGCGAGCAGGCTATCACCTTGTGTCTTATTATAATTTAAAGATAGCTCCTGCTGAGGTTTGCAACCCCCCCCCCCCCCCCTAACAAGCTGTATTTCAGTTAGCATACCCGCTAATAGCTAAATCATTTCCCCACCATGGTCACAGCCGGCAGCCATCTTGTTCGACCAACACACATTTACTTTCCACCGCTGTCGGGGAACCACAGCGGTCTGTAACCCCTCCTCCCTCTCTCTCCTCCATCATGTCTTCCTCTCTCCATCATCATCATCATCATCATATCGGACTTATTTAGCTGCATGTTTAATTGACCACGACCAATATCATCATAGAGAAAAGGCGACAAATAAAAAAGGAGAGGAAAAAAATAGAGAATTGTCATACTTATCCCCTTAATGATTATTATTGTTGTTATTATTAATAATATAAGTTTGTTTTATTTTATTTTTCTCATTTGGGATGAAATACCTTTTTTTTCTTGGAATAAAAAGAGGAAAATGTTTCTGAATGAAAATGTTTGGGAGTTTTATTCTGCATACAAACGTCTCGTCTCTTCTGCCGTTCGACTTCTGTCCGTCACTCATCTTTAATCTGTTTCATCATCACTTCTTCTTCTTCGTCTCTTCCTCCTCTCCTTTGTTTCACCCCTTCTTCATTCACTAGATCTTCCCTCCTCTCCTGCCTCACTTGTGCCTCCATCTTCTCTCCTATTCTCCATCGTCCTCTTCTGTCTTCTCCTCACTTGTCCTTCTTTTCAGAGCAGACCGAGATAGGAAGTGTTGTGATGATGTCATCAGTGTCCTTCTCCAGGACGTCCTGGTCACAGTTCTGAGAATAAGAAGTGGCAGATTAAATAGATTAAAAAAAAACAGCAGATACACTGACAAAGTATAATGTTTTTAATTTCACTACAGGTCATTTAAAGGAAAGCTGTGTACATTATATCGAGAGCTGTTCAGTTTCAGTTAAAATTGTCCAACATGAGGAAATTGTTTTACGAAGCAAATATTTACATGTGACCATAAAATGACTCACAATGAAACGTAACCCTTCATTAAACAGGGTCGGTCTTTGCATCCTGTGCTGCTGGATGATGTTAATTTCCCAAACACACATGTCACAGGGGAATTCACCTGTTACTGCGAAACAGGATATAAGGTTTAGGCATAGTTTCCACTTTATTAGGTACATCTGCAGAAACAGCTCAGACGAATTGAATCGTCTGTGTGATTGTTCCTGAGCTCCTAGTTTGTGCTGTTGTTGTACTGAACTATACAATATTTTTTATTATTAATCATTTGTTTATTATATCAATTATAGCCCCACTGCTTTATTGTTTGGTCGATATTATCGGTTTCACAGATGTTTGTTCATGTTTTTTGATATGAAAACTTTTATTTTACAGAATATACAATGCAGAAAAAGATGTACATTTATGTTTAGATTTTACATTTAATTCAATTCAACTTAACTTAATTCAAGTTGTATGTGTTTGGTTGTATTTTTTCCTTGTATTTATAATAAAGTTTATGCTAAAATAAAATATAAAGCCTCATTTACATTTCTTTAACATAAGGTTTTGATAACGACGTCTTAGGAATCATTGACAAATTCCTTTTTTAAACATTTGCTGATAGTGGAAATTTCAGGATGTTTTAATAAGGCTGGACATTTTATCACCATAAAACTTTCATTCGCGGATGTTGTTTATCACGATAAATGTCAAATCATTATTTCTTAAAATCTTGTAACGACAGATTTTTTCCCACGACTTTTGAGAACAATTTTATTTTTCAATTCCCAGAAAAATGACACTAAACAATATTACATTTTACAAATCTGAGGTAGAACACTGCATAAACTTTGTATATATAATACATATATATATATAATTTTAGTTTTATTACTACTGAAGAAAATGATATCACGATAATTATGATTTTATTGCCAAGCCTGAGTTATAATATTATTCCCCATCCTGTTTTTAAATGATAAAAAAAACCGTTAACAGCATCCCTCAATATAATACTGTAACATCTCTTTATTCCAGTTTATTTAAAAAAAAATTAGCTTCTTCTTTGTTTCCTGCAGAAAAACTGTTGCGAAACCAAACTTTCATCAAAGTCGTCGGTGTCACAAACAACGAGACAGAGAAAAGTTCCCAGTGATGAATAATATTCACAGTAATATTCACACAATCCTTTACGGGAAATTCATCCGGAGTCAATAGTGAACTTAACCAACAGAATTATCAGTTTTCTGTTTCAAGTCTATTTCCATAACACTTTCAAGAACATATGAGGAAATGATGGACGTCAAGTATCAAACACCAGGTGGGGGGGGGGGGGGGCCTGGACGGGAAACAAGTGTGCATGTTCTCGTACTTCTACCTTTGTGAGGACATTCTGACAGGTCCTCAGAGATTCACTTGTTTGCTCTCGTTGGTCGAGTTAGCTCAAGTTTACGAGAGGTCAGATTGTTAGGTTAATTCAGGTTAGGTAACATTACCTATGTTTACGCTGGGTGTGTGAGTGTGTGTGTGTGTGATGTGTGTGACTGTGTGTGTGAGTGCATGACTGTGTGTGTGAGTGAGTGCATGACTGTGTGTGTGAGTGTGACTGTGTGTGTGAGTGGTGCATGACTGTGTGTGTGAGTGTGTGACTGTGTGTGTGACTGCATGACTGTGTGTGTGAGTGACTGCATGACTGTGTGTGTGAGTGTGTGACTGTGTGTGTGACTGCATGACTGTGTGTGTGACTGCATGACTGTGTGTGTGTGACTGCATGACTGTGTGAGTGACTGCATGACTGTGTGTGTGAGTGTGTGACTGTGTGAGTGACTGCATGACTGTGTGTGTGACTGTGTGTGTGAGTGTGTGACTGTGTGTGTGAGTGCATGAGTGTGTTTGTGAGTGACTGCATGAGTGTGTGTGAATGCATGAGTGTGTTTGTGAGTGTGTGACTGTGTGTGTGAATGCATGAGTGTGTGTGTGACCAAAGTGCGGCTCATTGTGGGAACTTGTGTTTTTCTATAATTTAAAGTCCATGCAAAGAGCATTGAGATAATGTATATTAAGATCTGGTGCTATACTTAATTGATGTGTGTGTGTGTGTGTGTGTGTGTGTGTGTGTGTGTGTATGTGTGTGTGCGTGTGCGTGTGTGCGTGCGTGTGTGTGTGTTTCCCGGCAGCAGCTCGCGCGCCCCACTCTGAATTCTCTGAATTCCTCTCGCGGGTGTTTAATATTCATAAAGCTGCAGAAACTGAAGCTTGAATCTGATTGGCTGGACGGTTCAAAACACTGAGCACACGTCTCGACGCCGATTGGACACCAGATAGTTGAGTGGGCGTGGTCCTAGGAGCACATATATAAAGGCGGAACAGACGGGGCCGTTGATCAGAGTCGTGATAAGTTCACAGGTTCGATTTCCCGCCGGACGTGTCAACACGTTTCAGCGGTCGTACCGTCCGAGCGGCGGAGGGACACGGCCGCAGCGAGGAGGTGAAGCCGCCGCGGGGTGAAGTGCTTCCGCCTCCAGAGACAGAGAGTCCCGACATGTTGGAGAGAAGAGCGACGGAGTTCAGAGAGGAGGAGGAGAGGAGGGAAACACGGGCACAACTACACAACTACACAACTACACAACAACACAGCAACTGAGGAAGAGGAGGGAGAGAGAGGGAAACACGGTGAGCACAACTACACGAGTACACAACTACACACACAACAACAGCACCTGAGGGAGAGAGGGAGACACAGTGAGAACAACTACACAAGTACACAACTACACACACACACACACACACACACACAACAACACAGCACCTGAGGGAGAGAGAGGGAAACACGGTGAGCACAACTACACAACTACACACACACAACAACACAGCACCTGAGGGAGAGAGGGAGACACAGTGAGCACAACTACACAAGTACACAACTACACACACACAACAACACAGCACCTGAGGGAGAGAGGGAGACACAGTGAGCACAACTACACAAGTACACAACTACACACACACAACAACACAGCACCTGAGGGAGAGAGGGAGACACAGTGAGAACAACTACACAAGTACACAACTACACACACAACAACACAACAGCTGAGGAGAGAGGGAGATACAACTTCATCTTTAACACAATAAGTTTAGATACAACATTAACCAACACCTGTTCTCAGTGAAGATGAATTTACTCATTTAATTAATTGAATATAAATAATTAGAAAAATTATTAAATACACTTTCATGTTTTGTTTTGTCTAAAAAAAAAAAAAATTTTAATATAAAGAGAGAAACTTTTGAATCAGAGTAAATATGAAGTGTGTTCCCTGAACTTTCATCAGCTCGTGCACTTTCCTCATTGTTGAGGTTCAGGTGCAGCGCAACCACAGGAGTGGTGCGTGTGTGTGTGTGTGTGTGTGTGTGTGTGTGTGTGTGTGTGTGTGTGTGTGTGGGTGTGTGTTGTGGTGTTGGGTGGTGTGGTGTGGTGTGTGTGTGTGGTGTGTGTGTGGTGGGTGGTGTGTGGTGGTGTGTGTGTGTGTGTGTGTGTGTGTGTGTGGTGTGTGTGTGTGTGTTTTCTCATCGTGTTGTTCTCTCTCCTCCTCAGTGAAGGAACCGTTCTGCAGCCAGTATCACTGTGGTCCTCTACTGGGCCGAGGAGGATTCGGTTCTGTGTTCTCAGGCCACCGGCTCTCTGATGGACTGCAGGTCAGAACGCACACACACACACACACACACACACACACACACACTGCTCATTTCTACATATTTTTTATTTTATTTTATGTTTTTGTTTTGTTTATTCTTTCTTAGTTTAATCTTGTATTTGCAGTAAACAAAATCTTTAGTCACAGTTTACATGATATTAACGTCCAGAGAGAAGGAAAATTAAAAAATCTGACAAAAGAGAGAATAAGAAGATTAAATAAAGATATGTACATTTATCTAAAACATAACACTGACGCACACTGTTTAAAAGTCTACAGCCGCGACTTTATTTCAGTATATTATATTTAAGTAGATTTAAAGTCATAGTTAAAGGTTGTTTTTATGATTCATTATATATATATAGTAAAACACCATTTTCCTTTGTCTGCGCAGGTTGCCATTAAACAGGTTTCCACTGACAGAGTTCAGCAATGGGCCAGACTGGTGAGTTATTATCATATTGATTATGTATTTAATTTGTTCATCATATTCAAACTGTGATGTTCAGGACGAAGGAAAACTCAGAAACAAATATAGATACAGTAGAAGCTCCGCCCTCTGCTGGACTCTCAGGGGAATTACAGCTGCAGGTGTTTAACCTGTGACGTCATGGGCCTGTTTGTGACTCTGGGATTTTCCCTCTGTAACAAATCTAACCTGGGGACCCCCCCCCCACCACCTCCTCCTTCACAATAAAAGCACCTGGACAAACACCTGCAGATGATGACTCAGAAAAAAATATCCAGAGGAACCAAACTGACATTTAGTGACATTTAAAAAAAAATCCCCCACAGGAGAAGTCATAACAAAACTTTGAAGTTTTAAGTTTAATTAAATAAATCACATTTACAGCAGGAAATCAGAGAATAAACTGAAGAACAGATGATGATTATAAATCCTCTGCCCCTCAGCCCGGCGACGGTAGCCCCGTTCCCATGGAGATAGCCCTGCTGGAGCGGCTTTCGGAGGTCGAAGGTCACAAAGGAGTCATCTCCATGCTGGACTGGTTCGAGGAGGAGGGGCAGGGCTTCCTGTTGGTGCTGGAGCGACCACCGACGTGTCAGGACCTGTTCGACTTCATCACTGAGAGGGGAGCGCTGCCTGAACACCTCGCGCTCAGGTGCTGCTCCACGCCCACGACTCTGTTCAGCCTGTTCTTTGAAAAGCACCAAATCACAAGATGCACTTTGCATATCGAGTTGTTAAAGTTCCGCTTGTCTCCCTCAGGTTTTTCCGTCAGGTCGTGGAGGCGCTGCAGTTCGTGCACGCTCACGGAATCGTGCACCGAGACATTAAAGACGAGAACATTGTGGTCGACACGAGGACACTTGACATCAAGATCATCGACTTCGGATCAGGAGCGCCGCTCAAAGAGACGCCGTTCAGCGAGTTCGAAGGTAACGAGGCGGAGCTTCTCCACCTGTAGAGAGATCACATGGAGGTCACATGACCAGAGATGTAATGACACGCCCCTCCATCCTTCTCCTCAGGTACTCGGGTGTACAGTCCTCCTGAGTGGATCCAGTCTCAGTCCTACCGTGGCGTCTCTCTCACCGTCTGGTCTCTCGGCGTTTTGCTCTTTGACATGGTTTGTGGTGATATCCCGTTCGAGCGTGACCAGGAGATCGTGGCGGCCACGCCCATTTTCACCAGACGGGTCTCCAAAGGTGAGCACAGGCTCCGCCCATCTCTCTGACTTGATGAAATCTGATTGGGTTGAATGTGAACCTTTTTCTTACATTGCATCACCTTTAACAACGACCCCATGTCACCATTCTTCCAGAATGCCAGTCTCTGATTCGCTGGTGCCTCTCATACCGTCCAGAGGAGCGTCCGACGCTGGAGGACATCCTGAACCACCCCTGGATGGAGGAGGGGGGAGGGGACCTGCAGGACGACCACGTCTCTCTGCCCAGTCCGTCCCTCTGACGCACGTCACTGAACTCTTTACGCCACAGGCTGACACGGCTCGGCCAGCAGGGCGGCGACAGAAACTAAAACCTCCCAATGGACTTTAAAGGAGCAGGTGGTGTTTTTAACTGCTGGAGGATCAAACTGTTTATTTCTGCCTCAAAATCAACGTCTGAAATCCCGGATGTTCACGTGTCCTTGAACTCAGCGGCAGAGTTGTCAAACAGCGACGCCGTAAAAAGAGAATGTCGGAGACATGAAGCAGCTGCAGGAAGAAGAGAAGTATTTATTGAAGTCTGATTATTTATCTGAACGCAGCAGGTTCAGAGGTCGTGTCTGATTGGTCGAGACTGACCTCCACTTTGGTTATTTATTGATCAGAATATTTATTTAGTTTTTTCAGTCACTTTACTGATAGTTTCACGTCGTCTGTTGTAAACATGAGGAAAATGGAGGAACACGTGATGAACACGTGACGAACGCGTGACGAACGCGTGACGAACACGTGATGAACAGAAACACGGTTTTGTACAAATCATCAAAATTTGAAATCAAATGAGAATATTCACCTCGGTTTAAATACAAAAGAAATGTATTGATTTAAATATTCTTCAATATTTTGATGAGTTCAGCAAAAATGTATATTGTCATCCTCTTAAACTAATGGCCCATGTTAGTTTTTCAGAAAACACAAAAAAAATTACCAAATATTGAATGTATGATATTTATTAATAATTTTACTCAAAAAGGTTATGACAATAGATGAATATTGACATACTAATAACAATGTCTGTCAATTATGTAACACAAGAGGAATAAATGACTTAGGCAATTTTTTTTAACATGCCTTGGTGACTTAAGCGATTTTAAACCTTCAACAATAAAGCATAACTAACTAACTAATGCTGAGGAGGCGTGTGCGTCTCCTCCAGCTCTTCTTCGCTGGGTTCTTGACTGATGCCTATTAATGTGGCAAATTGTCAAAGACGTGAGACGCTCGACGTGACGTGCTTCATTGACTGGAGGTCCTGGAACCTTCTCTCCTCGACTGGCAGAGCACATGGAAACATGTTATCCAAGCTATCGGCTCCTCTGGCTCCTGAACCCTCGGTGGCAGTGCTTCCCACGCGTGAGGACGTAGTCTCTCGGGGGAAGTTATCCGTAACTATTTTGCGTTCAATAGTACGATATCAACGGGAGTGTTTAAGGTATCGTCTGAAACAGAGCCTTTCCACTGGTTGCTAAATGCTAGCTTCAAGGACCTAGCTATTTTGCTGACTAAATAACTATGCAATATTTATAGCCTAGCCTATATTATAGTAAACCTCATCACTTTATTAATAATTTATAAAAAATAAGAAGAAAACTGATGTTTTCTCAGTAAAACCTGTGTCAAAGGGGGGGGGGGGGGGGGGACTGCAGCTGGTCTGTGGATGTTTGACTCTGGATTTTCTCCATTTTCCTCCCGTTGCTCCGACGACTCAGACGTTTACAGAAAGTGTCAGAAACGTTTCTGCCGGTGATTCAGACACGAAACATCGAAGAAGAAATGTATTTTGAGTCTGAGTTTCCACCTGCGTCCTCCGTTGTGACGAGGATCAGGTCTCAGGTTCGGCATGTAAGTACTTGTGTATTGTTCAGGGGTCAAAGGTCAAAGTGGCTCGTCTGTCACTTCTTTTTGTTTATTTACATTAAATAAGAATCTGGATCAAGAGAAAAAAGATCTGACGTTTGAATAAAAGTTTCTGTTTTCATCACATCGTGTCCTGGTTCTTGATTCAACAGGAAAGTCTCATCACAAGCAAATGTGCTGCAGTGCCCCTACTGGCGAGGTTTTATAACTGCATGGGGAAGAAGTTCAGTCAGATAAAAAAATATTCATAAAGTAGCTTAGTAATTGGTTTAATAGTTTTATATATATTTAATTTTTGAGCATTCAGTGTATTTTCTGATGCACAAACGTAGAACATGACGTAGATCAACACGAGGAACCAACTCAGCGGGTTTGAAGTGTCTCATGAAAGAATCTCTGATTTCTCAAACTCTCTGACGTCACGTTTGTCAGAAGAATCGTTTCATTATCAACACATCTTTTATTTTTCTTTAATAATCAATAAATCCATGATTATTAAAGTATTGTTTTAATTTAAAGTGATGAAGAAGAAGCTGCAGTGGGTTTTCCAGGTGAACTGGTTTCATCAGAACATTCAGACTGTGGTTCTCTCCTCCACCAACAGGCGGCGCTCGACACCAGCCACGTCTGACAGGTGAGGTGTCACTCAGCAGCCAATAGGATTCGTCCCTGGTCAACACGTGGGAGAACAAGGATGTGATTGTTGGGTCTGTTTGCAGGATCAGAGAGGAGGAGGAGGAGGAGGAGGTCTCACTCCGACTGTTTATTCAGGCACCAAATCTGTTCAAACCTGCACCTCAAGTAACTGATGTCCAGAGCAACTGACTCAGGATCTGCAGTTCAGTGCAGGTCTGAAAGCAGTTTAACAGACATGAAGATAAGATAAGATGCACTGTACTGATCCCATGTCAGGGAAAGCCTCGTTACAGCAGAAGGTCCGAACCCAAACGTGGGGAAGTATAAAAATACAATAAACAGGCAATACAATAGAAAAGGAGAATAAGTACATAAAGTACATCTTTCACTATAGATAGAAAACATTATTAGTAGAGAAGCATACTTGGGTAAAATAGAAACATAAACACACACATTTTTACAGTGAAAAACACAATGTCAAATCACATGACAACAAAACACAACAGAATGAACTTCTAAATTTTATATATAACTGCAGTTTTTAAACTCATCAGCGTTACTAATCAATAATAAACATAATTATCCGATAATAATAATAAATGTATATTTTATGTGTTTTCACTTTTTTTGGGCAGTTGTTTTGACAGATGCTAAAAATAAAGTTATATTATTATTATTACTATTATTTTGTTGTTAGTAAATTTGTACTTCTTATATTTTGAATACAGGACGAGTAGTAGTATTTGTACTCTGTAGTATTTCGCTGAAAGGCCCGAGTACTTCCTGTTGTGTGTTTCTCCGTCAGAGTGGCTCCTCCTGTCGTCGGAGGGATCTCAGCTGTAGTTCGGTTCCGGGACACCTCAGACCCTCCACGGTGACTTGTACTCTCATGGTCCCGGTTCTTCCCCCGCGTCTCCTCGGTCCTCTGCCCCGCTCCGACCCGCCTCTCCTAGCACTCGACCCCGGACCGAGACAGAAAGCCCTCCCCGGTGCTCGGTGCTCCGCCTGGGTCTGAACCGCGAGCCGGGGCTAGCTGGGAGGCTAGCGGGGTGTTAGCAGCGCGGGCGGCCGGGAGAAGGCTCGGTCCGGGCGGACAGAAGGAGCGACGCTATGGGAGGAGAGAACCACAAGCAGGGGGTGGAGGAGAAGACCGCGACCCGGGGCCAGAGTGAAGGTGAGCCGGGGAGGGACACAGCCGAGAGCACGGCCCGCTGGAGGAGGGGGGCAGTGTGTGTGTCTGTTTGTCTGTGTTTACTTGTGTGTTTGTGTGTGTAACGGTTACTCTGTGTGTGTTAACGTTGGTACGGATGTTAGCATGTTAGCTAACCACTGGCTACACTACTGTAAATGTGTGTGTGTGTGTGTGTGTGTGTGTGTGTGTGTGTGTGTGTGTGTGTGGTGTGTGTGTGAGTGAGAGAGAGAATGTGTGTGTGTGAGAGAATGTGTGAGAGAGAGAGAGAATGTGTGTGTGAGTGTGAGAGAGAGAGAGAGAGAGAGAGAGAGAATGTGTGTGTGAGAGAGAGAGTGTGTGTGTGTGTGTTAGTACTAACATCCTCCTCTATCCAGCAAACTGTGTTTTCAGGTGTGGTTCAGTTGTTAGAGAGCTGGTGACGTGGACACACACACACACACACACACACACACACACACACACACAGGTGTCCACAGGTAACTCCCTGCCTCCGGCTCAGAGGGTTCAGGAGTCAGTCTCCTCACAGCTCATGTCAGAGATTAGAGACGCATCTTGTAAATCTTGAATCTCTAGTTTGACCGTGGCTGAAAAGCCCTTGAGCAAGGCAGGCGAACCCTGGCCTGCTCCAGGTATGTGTTGTGACCGTCAGGTAAACAAAGGCGGACCCAGTCTGAAGAGAATAAGACAAACTTGTTCCTGTTAACGTAAAACAGTCAGAGTTTGTGAGGACGAGTCGCAGTGATGGAGGGAAAGACTCATTTCTAAATCCAAGCTGAACGAGCCCTCGCACTTCCTGTCACAAACTGGGGACATCAGTTCTCGTCCTGGGTCCAGTTCTGGTCCTGGGTCCAGTTCTCGTCCTGGGTCCAGTTCTCGTCCTGGGTCCAGTTCTCTGTCGACCACGTGAGGACCGGACCATGAAAGTGTAAATTGAATGAAGGGTTATTTTCTGTGGTCAGAAGGCGGAGCTATGTCCGTCTGAAGCTTGGGGCAGATTGGTTGAGTTGAAACAACTTCCTGTTTTATGGCGACGCTTTGATCCGATGACAAAAAATAAAACGTCTTGTTGTAAATCTTGCTATATTTCATGAGTTCAACAGTTTTCATAAATCTAAATGAATTGTTACCCAAAAGCTTCTTTGTTGAACATTGTAGGAGGAGCTTATTCACCCCCCTGACCCCCATGACCCCATAACACTCTTTACTGAGGAGAAGAAGTGACCTCAAACTAAACAACTGCTCGACGTCGTGGTCACATGTCGGCGTGCTGGTTTTTCATTGGACGTCTGATGTGTGTGTTTGTTTCGTGCAGTCAACAAAAGGCTGAAGTACGTCAGCCTGGTGGTGCTCGTGTTCCAGAATGCTTCGCTCATCCTCAGCATCCGATATGTCCGCACGCTGCCGGGCGAGCGCTTCTTCACGACGTCTGCCGTGGTCATGGCGAGATCCTGAAGGTCCTGACGTGTCTGCTCATCATCCTGCTGCAGAAGAAATGTAAGTTCATGAACTACACGTCCCAGCATGCATTGCCCTCTTGCCCTATCTTTGAATGAATAAAGCAGTTGTTTTGTTTTCTGATGTTTTATTGACTCAAACATTAATTGGATTGGAAACGATCAATACCCACAACTCAGCAGCCTGTTGTTGTTCAGAGTATAGACTGTATTTAACGACCATCAGTCTTTTTCCACGTCCTCCTGTTGTACGAAGTGAATCTGAAGGTGGTAGGTCTCTGTGTTTGGACGTCAGCGTCCGGAGGCCTGTGACACAACGTCTCTCTCTGTCTTCAGTGAACGTGAAGGAGACGGTGCTGTTCCTGCTCGACTCCATCGTGTTTCAGTACAAGGACACTCTGAAACTCTCCGTCCCTTCACTCATCTACACGCTGCAGAACAACCTGCAGTATGTCGCCATCTCCAACCTGCCCGCCGCCTCCTTCCAGGTCTGACACAGGCCACGCCCACAGGACCCGCTCAACACGTCTTACTTTTTCACGTCTGCTGTCAACCAGCAGATTGTTATCACTTCCTGTCTGTAGCTGTTAGCCCATTGGACGTAAATCACACATAAGTAGTTTTATTTTTTTTAAAGTTTTTGCCACTGTAGCTTTTCTCAACCACAGAAGGAAAATGTGTATTTGCAGGGGACTATTTTCAGCTGCGGATGAATCTACATGTATAAAATATCATCTATAATAACGTGTCTGTCCCTCAGGTGACGTATCAGCTGAAGATCCTCACCACAGCTCTGTTCAGTGTGATGATGCTCAGAAAGTCTCTGTCCAAAGTCCAGTGGGTTTCTCTGCTACTGCTGTTCGCTGGAGTCGCCATCGTACAGGTACTTCCTGTCCCCTCACGTGTCTCCTCTCCTGTCTCCTCACGTGTCTCCTCTCCTGTCTCCTCTCCTGTCTCCTCTCCTGTCTCCTCACCTGTCTCCTCACGTATCTCCTCTCCTGTCTCCTCTCCTGTCTCCTCACCTGTCTCCTCTCCTGTCTCCTCTCCTGTCTCCTCTCGTGTCTCCTCACATGTCTCCTCACCTGTCTCCTCTCCTGTCTCCTCACCTGTCTCCTCACGTGTCTCCTCTCCTGTCTCCTCACCTGTCTCCTCTCCTGTCTCCTCTCGTGTCTCCTCACCTGTCTCCTCTCCTGTCTCCTCTCCTGTCTCCTCACCTGTCTCCTCTCCTGTCCCCTCACGTGTCTCCTCATCTGTCTCCTCACCTGTCTCCTCTCCTGTCTCCTCACCTGTCTCCTCTCCTGTCTCCTCCCCTGTCTCCTCTCCTGTCTCCTCTCGTGTCTCCTCACCTGTCTCCTCTCCTGTCTCCTCACCTGTCTCCTCTCCTGTCTCCTCTCCTGTCTCCTCTCGTGTCTCCTCACCTGTCTCCTCTCCTGTCCCCTCACGTGTCTCCTCATCTGTCTCCTCACCTGTCTCCTCTCCTGTCCCCTCACCTGTCGCCCATCTCTTCACCTATCTCCTGTGTCCTGTCCCCTCACCTGTCTCCTCTCCTGTCCCCTCACCTGTCTCCCATCTCTTCACCTGTCTCCTGTCTCCTGTCTCCTCTCCTGTCTCCTCACCTGTCTCCTCTCCTGTCTCCTCTCGTGTCTCCTCACCTGTCTCCTCTCCTGTCTCCTCTCCTGTCTCCTCACCTGTCTCCTCTCCTGTCCCCTCACGTGTCTCCTCATCTGTCTCCTCACCTGTCTCCTCTCCTGTCTCCTCACCTGTCTCCTCTCCTGTCTCCTCCCCTGTCTCCTCTCCTGTCTCCTCTCGTGTCTCCTCACCTGTCTCCTCTCCTGTCTCCTCACCTGTCTCCTCTCCTGTCTCCTCTCGTGTCTCCTCACCTGTCTCCTCTCCTGTCCCCTCACGTGTCTCCTCATCTGTCTCCTCACCTGTCTCCTCTCCTGTCCCCTCACCTGTCGCCCATCTCTTCACCTATCTCCTGTGTCCTGTCCCCTCACCTGTCTCCTCTCCTGTCCCCTCACCTGTCTCCCATCTCTTCTCCTGTCTCCTGTCCCCTCACCTGTCTCCTGTCCCCTCACCTGTCTCCCATCTCTTCACCTGTCTCCTGTGTCCTGTCACCTGTTTCCTCACTTGTCTCCTCTCCTGTCACCCATCTCTTCACCTGTCACCCATCTCCTCACTTGTCTCCTGTCCCCTCACCTGTCTCCTGTGTCCTGTCTCCTGTCTCCTCACCTGTCGCCCATCTCTTCACCTGTCACCCATCTCCTCACTTGTCTCCTGTCCCCTCACCTGTCTCCTGTCCCCTCACCTGTCTCCCATCTCTTCACCTGTCTCCTGTGTCCTGTCTCCTGTCCCCTCACCTGTCTCCTGTCTCCTCTCCTGTCACCCATCTCTTCACCTGTCCCCTGTGTCCTGTCTCCTGTCCCCTCACCTGTCTCCTGTCCCCTCACCTGTCCCCTGTGTCCTGTCTCCTGTCCCCTCACCTGTCTCCTCTCCTGTCCCCTCACCTGTCTCCCATCTCTTCACCTGTCTCCTGTCTCCTGTCCCCTCACCTGTCTCCTGTCCCCTCACCTGTCTCCCATCTCTTCACCTGTCTCCTGTCTCCTGTCCCCTCACCTGTCTCCTGTCCCCTCACCTGTCTCCCATCTCTTCACCTGTCTCCTGTGTCCTGTCTCCTGTCCCCTCACCTGTCTCCTGTCTCCTGTCTCCTCTCCTGTCACCCATCTCTTCACCTGTCTCCTGTGTCCTGTCTCCTGTCCCCTCACCTGTCTCCTGTCTCCTCTCCTGTCCCCTCACCTGTCTGCCATCTCAACTGTTTAGTGTCTTTAAAAAAAGCAACATTCAGTAATCGATGAGTCGGCTCCGTTATAATGCACGACACTGGGGCAGCGCATGATTGAGCGGATTGGTCGATCTTTCCTGTGCAGGTGCAGCAGGAGGGGAACAAGGAGGCGTCGGGCAACTCCAATCAGAACTACATGGTGGGTCTGATCGCCGTCGTGATCAGCTGCCTGTCGTCGGGATTCGCTGGTGTTTACTTTGAGAAGATCCTGAAGGGGAGCTCCGCCTCCGTCTGGGTGAGGAACGTGCAGCTGGGGATCTTCGGCATGGCGCTCGGCATGCTGGGACTGTGGTGGAACGACGGCCCTGCTGTTGCCGAGCGTGGATTCCTGTTCGGCTACACCGACATGGTGTGGTGCGTCATTTTCAACCAGGCGTTCGGCGGGCTGCTGGTGGCCGTGGTGGTGAAGTACGCCGACAACATCCTCAAGGGCTTCGCCACGTCCTTCTCGATCATAGTCTCCACGGTGATGTCCATCTACCTTTTCAGTTTCCATGTGGACCTGCTCTTCACAGTAGGGGCGGGGCTTGTCATCGGTGCCGTCTACATGTACAGCCTCCCCAAAGCGCCCGGCGCCAGCTCCTCGTCCCTGAGCTCCGCGTCATCGCCGTCATCGTCGGCGTCGTCGGCGTCGGTGTTGCCGAGGACAGGTGGAGACGATGAATTGGAGGCGTTTCTGCCAAAGTCAGTGCTGGTGAAGTGACTCGCTCTCGCTCTCTCGCTCTCTCGCTCTCTCGCTCTCTCGCTCTCTCTCTCGCTCTCTCACTCTCTCGCTCTCTCTCTCTCTCTCGCTCTCTCTCTCTCTCTCTCTCTCTCTCTGTGTGGTGGTGCTCACTTCCTGTCTTCTCTCGTCGGAGTTAGAGGTCAAATCGCTGAGTTTCACCTGCTGCTGCTCTCTCTCACCTCTCGCTCTGTAAAGGTCTTCTGCTCGCTGAATCATCCTCCTCACCTTCCCCCCCGACCATCTTTGACCTCCTGCTCATGTGCTCCTCCGCCGTAACGCCTCCTACCCCCCCCCCCCCCCCTCCTCTAGACAGTCTTGTGAAGTAGGAGAGACTTTGTTCTCACTTTAAACTACTCACCTCTTTCTGATGGGTCTATGCCGCCTCCTTCCTCCTCCTCCTGTGATTGACAGGACAAAAGAGGAGGTGACAAACTCCTCCTTTCCAGCTGCGACTCTGCCTGCCCCCCCTCTGTGCGAGGAGGAGGAGATGAAGGAGGTGAAGAAGGAGGGCAACGATCCAGATGTTTCTTCCTCCCTTCTGCTCTTTGCTTCTAATTACTAACCCCATGTCTTTCCTCACCCTGGTGTGACTCCTCCCCCTGCCGTCCACATCACAGTCCCACTGTTGAAAGCACATCAGCAGCAGGAGGAGGGGGAGGAGGGGGAGGAGGAAGGAGATGGTGTGTCTCAGATACCCTTACCACCATCTGACTGTCTGTCTCCTGTGTAATCGCCCTCTCTGCCTTAAAATCTTAACTAACTGAATGAACAGAGGAGAAGCCTTAAGCTGATATATATTGATTATCATTGTTTCTGAAGATGAACCAATCGAACGTTTTCACTGTGCAGCCGACACACGAACAGCTGCAGCTCAGACGGTCGTGAACATCCAGTTTCCATGACGACTCCTGAAGTTAATAATCGGTTGTTGAGAAGGGACGTAGATGATTAAACTCTAAAACTTCACAGTAGGATCACGTTGTAAAGTTTTTGACGATGGAGACGATTGGTGTGTTAACCAGACAGAAGCTCCGCCCACACTTACATTTTACTTTTAAAGCTCACCACCGTTGCTATGGTTACACCTGCCATCCACACCACTCTGGACTTTTCCAGCCTCTGAATCAGAGACTTTTATAAACGCTGGTGGTTGAAAACTCTGGGTTTGTGCTTCAGTCTGGACAAACAGAAACTGAGATGCCCACTTCCTGATTGGTTCTTATCAGTCACATGACTCGACCACCAGTGTTGAACACAACGCGTCGCTACACTTCCCGTCAGTGACAGTTCCACCTCGTCGTCTCTGCTCTGACTCTTCACCATCACTGCTCCTCCTTCAGAGGAGTTTCTGTTACTAAGCAACCAGCTGCAGAGGAGACAGTCTACTTCCTGTTTACATCACATGACCAGTGGACGTGACTGGTTGTTAGAAGTTAAGAGATGATGTGATGATGCAACACGAGGTCATCACCTGTCGGTCATGTGACTAAAGGTGAAAACATCAGTGATTTTAATCCTCATCAGTTTCTAAATTTGTGTTCGACCTCAACACGGATGTTTTCACGTGTCACACCTTTTTAAAATGGAATGATTATTTATCAGCTGATGTCCTGACTCCGTTCCATTGATCGTTTTGGTTTCCGCCCTGGAGGCGGGGGTTGATTTTGATGCACAGTGAAAACGTCTCGCGGATCAAACCAGTTTCCTGTCGGTTGGTGTCCGTGCTGCGGCGCTGGTCTGCAGACGGACTGTGTGTTTGGTGCCTTTTCCTCTCACCTGTACGGAAGCCATACGCCGTGTGGTCGGTCAGCGTCGTCTTTGTTCTGCTTTAAATGACCGAACCAGCTTCCCGTCACGTGAAGGCGCTGAACTCTGATCAGTTTGGCGAGCGGCTGTGACGGGAGCCGACGGCAATGTGCTCGTTGCTTGGAGCACCGTTAATTCACCAATCACAGTAATCATAATGTTTGTTCTCGCCAAAACTGTCCTGCTGCAGGCGTCTCGTTGAAGACGGCGTCCTGCGGCGGCGTCCTGAATGTTCTTCTGCTTGTGTGTGTGGATCATGGTCCAGGTGGATGAGGGGAAGTTGTGTTCCTGCTTCAGTCGAGCTGCTTCTGGGCGTTTTTTCTTGTTGTTTGACTTTTTTTGGGGGGGGGGGGGGGAGTTTTATTGTTTTTTTTTGTCTCCAGATCGATTGAAGTTGATGACGAGTTTAACGCGAGAATCAGTTTTTAATCTGGGCGTCGTTTGCACTGATGGTGGTGGAGGTGGGGGGGGGCACTGAGGAGGCCCACAGACGACGCTCTGTTCAACACAGTTACTTCACAGAGGATTTTCCTGAAGCTGATCGTCGTCAAACACAACAAAACACAATAAAGACAGAAATGACGTCATTTTTCTCAGAGAAACTCTGAGATTAATGTTTGTTAATAATTAGATGTTTACCTTTTGTTTACGTGCAAATATCGAATCTGTAAACAGTTTCACTTTGTTCTAATTTGATTAATCACTAACTTGATTAGTCAAACTAGTTAAGCTTCATCACTTTCTGTGTTTACATCATCGGCTGAGTTTGTTCATTTATTGATTGATTCTCCTTTTTTAAATATTCAGTTTATAACGATTAAATCACCAGAGAATATTCAACACTTACAAATTCATAACTTTATTTTCTGATAAACGATCTTCAACTTGTCAAAATCTGGTTTTAATTTAATACTACAATTATTTTCAGACATAGAAATGAGCTCCCTCTGCTGGTGAGTTTACTGAGTCTCCCAATAAAGTTGTTGAGTTGAAACTTTTTTGGACCAAATAAGAAAAGTTTGTATTTTACCCCAAAACATTTGTGTTTAATCAAACTATATAAACCTGCTGAACTGAAATATTTTAAAAAGCACAATGATTGAATTCAAAAAATATTTTAGGAGAAAACTGGATCAGTTTTTTTTTTTTTTACTTCATCTCAACATGAAATAACGGAATTTATTAATGCGTCAAACATTTTATTCATATTTATTTTATCATGGCGTCAGTTTTCCTTCACTTCGATGTGGAGACAACAAAGACTTTTTGTGTTTTTCATCAGTCAGTTTACTTTTAATTTAATGAATCAAACTGTGAAGGGATAAAAAAATAGATATTATTTTTCATATAGTTATTTTCTCTTTTTGTTGAAGTATGAGCAGACAGATTGTGTCTGCTGGGAAGGACTCTAAGCTCTTTACAATGTCACTTGTTTTATTTAATGTGGAAATAAAACTGTTGGTTTATTTTCTCGGTGGTGGTGATCAAACAGGAAGAGGAAACGTAGCAGGAAGCTTCTGTGATGACCAATCAGAGCTCTTCTCCGTTAAGTTAGGAAAATATTAAATACCGTCAGATTTATCAAAGCGTCAGATTTTAAGATTCAGTCGTCACTGATGGCAACTAATTTGTTTTATTTGAGTTGGGAAGCCAAGAGCGGTCGTGTTTTTGATTCAGTTGTCTTGGGTTTAATCATATATATTTATAAGCACATATATATTATATGTGTGTGTGTTAGGGTTAGAAAAGATTTTCAGTTTTTCAGTGATCACGAGATAATTATCACATCATCTTGATTTAACAAGTTAATATTTATAACTCTGGCCGCTCAGGGCTTCCGTTAATAAGCCTTTTTTTCTTTTGTTGTAAAATTTGAATGAAATATTGACATTAAAGAAATCTGTGAATTTGTAGAATCTACAGATTTTTTTTTTTTTCATTTGAAGTTTTGCAAGAAACTCATTAAATTGATTAAAATACCTTTTTCCTTTAGGGAATTGAAAATTCTGAAATTCTGTTTTGGCAAATTATATTTTCTTTTTTCTGTTTATTCTTTTATATATATTTTATTTTTTTTTTCTGGACCTTTTTCAGCTGAGTGTGGAGCGCCACCTGCTGGCACTTTGAAAACATCCTGTGAGATTTACTGTTGGAGGATTTGTTTTGTCACCGGATCTTTTTTAACTTCCTCTTCCTGCCTGGAAGTGATTTTGATGAAATATGTGCGATTCATCACTGATCAGTTATTTTGCACTTTGATTGTTGATTCGTACCAATGCCTCTGAATTTGTACATAACTTCTCTTGGTAAATTTTTATATAAACAAGTATATGGACTCAAAAACTCTGGAGTTTGTCTTAATTTGTAGGAGACGTGCAGGAAGTTTCCATCTAATTTACCTTCACTTCTGCATGTGTCTTCTGTTTCCACTTAGCGGTGCAGTTATATAAAGACCATCAGTGACTGTATATAAAGAGCATCAGTGACTGTATATAAAGAGGATCAGTGACTGTATATAAAGAGGATCAGTGACTGATATATAAAGACCATCAGCGACTGTATATAAAGACCATCAGTGACTGGATATAAAGACCATCAGTGACTGTATATAAAGACCATCATTGACTGGTATTAAAGACCATCAGTGTTTTATTAAAAAATGACAGTGCCCCTTTTAAAGACCATTTTTCCCCGTATATAAAGACGATCAGTGACTGAAAAAAGAGATCAGGCCCCGTTTTAAAAAAGGGGGAATTTTGTGACTGTATATAAAAAAAGTCAGTGACGTATATAAAGATGATCAGTAAAATGTATATAAAGACATAAAATGCCCCGTAAATAAAAACGACGTGACTGTTATAAAGCCCCTAAAAGGTTTTATAAAAGATGACAGGGGGGCTTTAAAGAGGATCAGTGATGTATATAAAGATGTCAGTGACTATTAAAAATGATCATGACGTTAAAGGGGGTAAAAGGGGCTGTTATAAAAAAGGAAAACAGTAAATGTATATAAAAAGGATCTGACTGTATTTTAAAATTTTATCAGCCCCCGTATATAAAGATGATCTTTTACTGTAATAAAGAGGATCATTTTACTGTATAAAAGGGTTTTATGACTGATATAAAGACCGTCAGTGACTGTAAAAAAAGGGTCGGGGACTGTTTTAGAGACGATCATGACTGTATATAAAACCTCATGCCCCTTTATAAAAAACCATCAGTGACTGTATATAAAAACCATCAGGACTGAATAAAACCACCCTTTACTTATATAAAGATGATCAGGACTGTATTTAAAAACCATCAGTGACTTTTATATAAAGAGCAGGGGGCTGTTTATAAAAAATGATCAGGGACTGTAAAAACAGAGGATCAGTGACTGTATATAAAGATGACCCCGTGACTGATTAAAATGACAGTGACTGTTTAAAGGGTTTAGTGACCGTATAAAAAGAGGATCATGACTGTAAAAAAAAATTCTTTTTTGGGGATTTTTTCCCCTTAAAAGAAATTAAAAATAAAAGATGTAAATTGTCCTGTAACGTTTGCATCATTTAAATCAGCTGATAAATCATTTTTATCTGACTTCAATCAGCGCCCCCAAAAAAGGGTTACACATTTTGGGGTTTAAAATTTTTTTTAAAAAAAAAGGGTTTTTCCCCTTTTTTGTCCCCTTTCCCCCCTTTTCCCCTTCTCTTTTCCCTTTTTCTTTATTTCCCTCCTTCTTTCCCCCGGCCCCCTCCTCCCCCCCCCCCCCCCCCAACCCCCAAAACCCCCCCTCCCAAAAAAAAAGGGCCCCCCCCCCCCAAAAAAAAAAAATTTTTTAAAAAAAAAAAAACCCCCCCCTTTTGGGCCCCCAAGGCCCCCCCTCTCCCCCGGGTTTCCCCCCCCGGGGGGCCCCCCCCTTTTTCCCCCCCTCTCTTTCCTCCCCCCCTCCCCCCCCTCTCCCCCCCCCCCCCCTCCTTCCCCTTTCCCCCTTTTTTCCCCCCCCTTTTCCCCTCTCTCTCTCCCCCCCCCCCCCCCCTTCCCCCCCTCTTTCCCCCTCTCCCTCTCTCTCTCCCCCTCTCCCTCTCCCTCCCTCACTCCTCCTCTCTCCCTCGTTCAGGTGTGCAGGTAAGGAGAAAGGATCCTGAGAGGACGAGTGGATCTGAAAGACGACTGATGGACACTGCTGCTGCTGAACTCACAGAATGACTGAAAATCTAAACCTGGACTATACGGTGTTATTTAAATGTTCTTATTTACTTTATTTTTGTTTTTATTCGTTATATATAAGGTCACATGCATCATTTCAAAATAGTTGTTTAACATTTAATATATTTATTATTGAAAGATTAAAGTGCCTCATTTAAAGGGAAATTCTGACCTCACAGGTTTTATTTTGAAAGTTTAACAGTATTTTTAAATAAGCTAATATATGATAATTGTTTATTTTCTGTTAAAATACTTTTTTAAATCCTCAACAGGTTGTGAATGTTTTTTCACCTCTGTGCCTTAAAAGTCTCCAGAAAAGTTGTAAACTGTTATTTATCTTGATGCAGTTCTTTTTATTTTGTATTAAAGTGTTTTATCAGTTCTCTAAAAACATTAAACTGATTAAAAACACAAACTCAGTTTTTTTTTTCTCACACTACGGTGGCCCTGAAGGCTCAACAAGCTCTGACGTCAGAAATCACATGAAGAATCATCTTCAATCATCTGACGACTCGAGAACATGAAGAGAAACTGGAGGAATTTTCTTTTCTTTCATTGTGCGTCACTTTCTGAATTTGGGGTCACAGGTTTCTTTTTGTTTTAAACCTTTTTTAACTTGATTCCTCAGTCGATGAGATTATTTTAGTGAAGAATTGTTTTTTATTCAGGTAAAAAAAAGATTAAATATTGGTTGTAATTTTATTTAGTAGCCACTAGAGGGCGACAGACACTGTTTCAGTACAAGTCTCCATCCTGAGGCTCAACGAAGAAGAGAAGCAACATAACAAAAACAACAGGTGAATTATCAGAGATTAAAATCTGAGATTAAAATAATATCAAATCAGTAAGAATTAAAATCACAGGTTTCACAAAATCAACGAAGAAAGAATCTTCATCTCTGCACAACTCTGCAGGTGTTAGTCAGGCCCCCCCCCCCTCTGCAGGTGTTAGTCAGGCCCCCCCCCCTGCAACCAGGACCCCCCCCCCCCCCCCCCCCCCCCCCCAACAACCCCCCCCTCGCAGGTGTAGCAGGACCCCCCCCCTCTGCAGGAAGTAGCTGGTAGCACAAAGTCAAGGAGGACTCTATATATACCAGCTAATAACTTCAAGCATCTAGTCTCCAGATATTAGACCTTCAAGGCTTCCTCTTCAATCCCAGGTATTAGTTGGGTCCCACCATCGGTTAAAGCCCCCTGGACAGGATGGTATTGTGGAGTGTTGGTGCTCATGTACAAGATATTAGTCAGGACCTACCGCACAATGCAGGTATATTAGCTCAAAAACAGGACTCCTTCAGATAATAGTTGCAGCCCTTCAATTGTGTACCTGCTGGTCATGGTTCCTGATGGGACCTTTCCAGGTGTTAGTCACCAGGTGTTAGTTATGTCACATCTCGCCGGGTCTGGATGTACCGGGGAGCTTCCACTGGGAGCTCATGCTGTGTCTGATGTTCGTCTGGGTTCTTGTTTACTTCTGCGTCTGGAAGGGAGTCAAATCCACCGGGAAGGTAACACAAGCTTTTTATGTCACTATCATCATTTTAATAAATATTAATAAATAAAAGTATTTAAATGGTATAGCAGAAATTTTAACTTAAATTGTAAAACTGTAGTTTCATTATGTCTTAAATGAGGACGACCCACAAGCTGTGTGTGTGTGTGTGTGTGGTGTGTGTGTGTGTCTGGTCTCACGGCTCTCTGTACCAACACATTCACTCAGCCTCTCTATGCTGGACTTAGGGTTTGTTATCCTGGAGACACAGCTGAGTTCTGTAAACTCAAATAGACTCGAGTCATT